>JAOBAT010075643.1:0-44138 GCA_026413305.1 Hydrozoanthus tunicans | reverse complement strand
TAATTTTGTATGTACTCTCTCAAACAGGTATTGTTCAAATAGATTTGGATCCCCCCCTCTCCCAAAATCATTCCAAACTTTTCAGTGGTCCCCCCCTTCAGGGTTTTTAGTTACGAATGATCCCCCCTTCTGCTCTCTTAAAAATCAAGTGATCCCCCCCGAAATCCTCCGATCCCCCCAGGTGATAAATAATGACTGGTCCCTTAGTAGTAGTTTGGAACTTTACTGCTCAGAATCAAGTTTTTTGCGATAAGACATTGCTAATAATTTCCGTAACAAGAACACGTAAATACGATATGGCGTTCTAATGCATCCGGATACCTTGCACAACAAATCAAGAAGCAAAGGCTACATAATTTCCACAACATCGTGGCCCAACGATGTTACTGCTGTTTCTGATACTAGAAAGGTAAGCCAGCATGGAAACAATACCCACTCCTTGTAACACATAAAGTTGTGCGAGCTAGATCAGTTTAAAAAGTCGAGTAATTTTAAGACGCCTCGGGCTCGAAATATAATGGTTGCACAATCATAGGGCTGTAAATTCTATTCTAAAATTTTTACTGATTGTAGAACTACTTTAGAAAGATGAGTGTCCTCTTATACTGCCATCATAGCATGGACTTGGATAGACCATTTTTAAGTACTTTTTTGAGCCTTTAGTTTTTTGTCTTTTTGGAGGGTAAAAATTTGGATTTTGGAGACCAAAATGTAGGAGGGGTGGGGGGAGGGTACTTATTATATTTGGGCCTCTGCAAGGTTCTCTGAACGACACTTAAACTCATTTAAACTGTTTTCCATGTGGCGCCAACTAAGCTCTCCAAATTACTTACGAAGATGATACAAAAAATGCCGACAAACAATTTGAACAATTTTTCTTTTTTTTTTCTTTTTTTTTTTTTTTTTTGCTAATGCATTTTTCTTCGGGTTGGTCTCTGCTTGCTTTCGTCTAATATACACGAAGGAACCAGGGGCTCACTCTAGAATGAAAGTAGCTGAAAGATGTTTACCGGAACGGCTCTATTCGGGAGAGTTTGCCTTTGGAATTAATAACTCGCAGTAGCCAGGCTCAGAGCGTTCTTTCATCTCCAGTCTGTATGCACTATACGTATACTTTTCTGATTCAGTAAAATTAAACTCCGCTATATCGAGTCCCGCTTATTCGAATGAACTGTGTTTAGCTTCTCTTCGAAGTTCTTAACAACGGGGTTCTATCTTTTTTTAGTCTGCGCCGCAGACTATCTAAACATCCGGTACAATGGTTGGGAGAGCTTGGCCAGCTGCAAACCAGGCTACCTCTTTTTTTCTCCTCCGCTTTGTTTGATTAACTCCCCGCGAGGGGGTAAAGTTGCCGCCAGAGTCTATTGCAGGATTAGGAAAAGAACATAAACAGTCGCAATGTTTAGGTTCAACCATCGAAATGTCACTCCAATGTTTACGCGTGTAACTAAAATAAAACATACGTTTTGAAAAAAGGTCATCCTTAAATATCAAGGTTGATTGCACATTGTTCAAGTTTTGATTTGCTCTTTTGCTGCTCGTTGACTCTGTTCTCTGTAATAATGTGAATAAACGTACACAGCCTTGGGTTGTTAAAAACAAGAAAGTATGATTGACACTAAAGCTCTCAAAAATGTGTTCGTAATCCACGAAAAACCCATAATAACTTTGTCGTTAATTAAAATTTCGATGTTTGTGCTTTCATTGACGAACATTATTGTATCTAGATTATCCATGTGCGTTGGTCTTCAGCCTTGGAATATCCTTGGCATCTTCAGAATCTCATACTGCATCTTTATTTTAAATACTATTCTTTTTGTAAACCGTATGATTCAGTGTCCGAGCATCAAAATGAACGCTTGGGGATATCGAAGTGTAGGTACATTTTCAGATCTTGATGTAGCTATACATTGCTTAAAAGGTAGATGTCCCGTCTACTAACTTAACGATATTTCGAGTTTTCTTTGGAATTTACACACGGTGTGGTTATGTCGGCTTTCGAGTTTTTCAAGTTTTTGTTCCACGTCGGCTTTATATCAATATTTTCCTCAAAGATAGTTTATCTGCACGGGTTAAGCAAAGGGAAGCAATTTACATCTTGAAAAACGATTTGCGCTACTAAATGCTATTGTTATAATGGGGATTCCTTGTCACTATACATTTGTGTCACAAATAACCGATCTTGGCCTTCAATTTATTACTATTGTTGTTTGGCAATTGGAAAGAACGTGGGGTACATTCAACTTCATCACCACAAATTAACTTAAAGAAAGGCTGCGCGAAAATATGTACCCAAAAGTCGAAAGTTACTAAGTGGACAGATATTAACTCCAAACACGACTCCGTGATGGCAAAGCTAAGAGTCGGTTCTTAAGGTGGCACTTTGAGCGGTAAGCTTACGACGAAGCTACAATCCTCTTATTTTAAACTCGGGACCAACTGCTGGTGGCGTACATGTCAAGAGGTGGTAAAGCTGATTGTTCATTTGTCAAAGACTTTTTCTTATTGAGTTATAACCTTCAATCTATCGTGAAGTATTTTTACTCTATGTTTCCTATAATAGGCAGCGTCGTTAAAGGTTCTAGAATTAAGCTGTTGTATGTAACAGCAAATCGCTAACACAGCTAAAGAAGCCCTTCAAACTTATCTACAAAAAATATTCATGCGTCGAATCATTCTGAAACGTTTGCTGTTTTTTATGTCCACGCGTTGCATGGCTTCAACCAATGGTTGAAAGGGAATAATCTAAAAGAGTATCGCCACCGATTGTTTTCATGTCTTTCCGAAACAAGACTTTATGTTCTTGGATTAAACAGAATCTAGCTCTTTGCTTTCATCATGATTCTGTAATACAACCGTGAGCTGTTTAGTGTAAAATTTGTTTCGATTATTCTTTTCATGTTTTTGTCATTCAGTTCATTGCACTTGCTTTGGTTCGATCTGCTGCTAAGTGTGTTCCTAAAAAATCTTTTTAGTTAATAAGGAATCATTTTGAAATAAAACTTCGACAACCTTATGCTAGTTTATATGGGTTCGAAAGTTGCGACTGTTGAACAAACTATTCGAGGGATACTCGAACGAGAACTAGTTTTGTTCTGCCTTCTGGAATTTCCATGGTCGTGATTTCAGATCTATATACTAAACCAGTGTTTGTTTACAAATGCTTAAGTATTTCTGACATTATGGAGCACAAAGATGCAACTTGCGTTCAACACTGCAGAGAACGTTTTTGAACGCATGCCTCGTTCTTTTACCATTCATGTTACAGATGGATTGTATTTTGGAAACTGTTGATGAGTCCGCCGAGGGAGAAACGGCTTCCAGTTCAACTTCCGATAACAGTCTGGATTCTTTTCGTGATCACGAAAAGAAGTTCGTCAAACGAATAACTGAGGCACCGTCATACTCAGAACGACCAAACGAAGGTTTTGCAGCTGCACAGACAGCTAGCTGGTAAGTAGAGTTGGGTTAACCCTTTTTAGCAATTTTAAAACTGTTCATTGAACATTTTCTATGGCTTCCCAAATAATTTTAACTGAGTACAGTTTAGTGCTGAAGTAGTCAGAACACGAGAGAGTATCTTTGATGCTTATTTAGCAGAGGGTTGAGGGTGATATAAATAGGACCTCGTGATGATGAAGAATTAACACTAATGTGCTAATAAATCCAAAGAATCTTTGGACGGTGTGGTTCACTTAATTGTTAAGGCGATTTATTTTAGTTTTTGAAGCTACCTCGTGTTTCGTTGTTCGTGCATTAATTGGTGTAACCCACCTCAACTGTTTGCATTGTTCAGGTGTGGTATGTTTTAACTAGCTTGTTTACTTGATCTCCAAGAGGCAAATGTATGAATTAGTGTGGGGTAAAAAGTCGGTATGTTTATTCTGTTTCCACTGTCTGGTTAAGTTATGATATTAATAAAACTTTCTAAAGATTCAGTAGTCAATTGTTCGTTACGCCAATGATAATATATCAATTCGCGGAAAGTCGTTGAGTCACGCCTTTTGAATATGATATGTTATACTTATAGAAGTTCAGTTTAAAAAGTTATGGATAACTTTGCATACACCTTTCCTAATGGGTTTTACTTTTTTACAACATAAAAACCAGTTACGACCAAACCTTTTTTCTTTTGTCCAAACACCATGATGGTATCTAATCGACTTTCGTCATGTCAGCCAGAAGGTATTGTTTATCACGAGGCGCCATGAAACAACTCAAAACACCAAATCATATTCCATAGCATAATCGGACTTAGGCTTCCTCTTCATCGCTATCTATGACGTAATTGCATCTCCTTTTCCAGAATATTCGTGAGCGGAGAAAAAGACACGGTTTCATGTTTGCTTGTTTCTTAAGCTAACTTTTTTGGAAGCTAGCATTCGTAAAAATATTGTTTTTTTGTTTTCTCACAACTCATTAAGTTCTATATCGAATTACCCAGACAACACGTTAGTTCTTTGCAGTGAAGCGATTTTTTTTTTTTCACTTTATTTTAATAACTTAAAATGTTGGAATGTTTTGACAGTTGCGAGAGGCAACAAAGTTTGTGTTAATCCAACCAATGATCTTCAGTATTTATCTACTTATCAAAAACAAAGGACATAAATGTTTTGCTAATGTTAAGTTACTAGCCTGGAATGCAATATTCAAGTGAAATTGAACTTTCTATATAAAAACGCTTACGCTCATCTCTTGTTTATAAAAAAATTTCAACGAATATACGATTAGGAGAAAAATGATTGTTAACAAATGAAAACTAATAGCTGTCAGTTTTTGAAAACTCTTTGTATCATTGTGCATGTTATATTAACGGTTGCAATTTTTGTTTTGGATAATTAGCCTTTGTCCCAAATTAATTGGAGGCAATTGAAATTAGACGGTAAACAAAATATTGGCTAAATGCACGCGCCATCGTTTTTATCGAACCGTTTGACATGACTATCAAGTTGTTCTTTTACCTTGGGCAAGTTTTCGGTAATACACCCGCTTCAAAACGGTAGGCCTGTATTTATAAACAACCAACTAACGTTCAATGCGGTTGTTTTGAAAAAGTTGAACTATATTTACCCGTTAGGTTTTGCGTAACGGTATCTATGTAAGAAAGCCATTAAGAAAGGATATATTCGTCAAGATAACTTTGTGTGTTCTCTGACATCTCGCCAATAAGTGCCGGAAAAACCGCATATTTGAAAAATGGAGTCGTATGCGTTAGAGTTAGATTCATCACTGAAAAGCTATTCATGAGGTATGACATTATAATAGCTTGCAGTAAGAAGAAGAACATAGTCACGATTCTTCGAACAAGGCATCCAAGTGCTTGATGAACGATGTTTGTTAACAAATCGTTCTCCCATCCTTAGATGAATTCTCGCTAAGGAACTCTGAATTGATTAGTTTTAATAAGTCTTAATTATATAGCAATAATGATGTAGAGGCTAACATCAAAAAGACAAAATCGGAAGCTAATCAGTATAATGACACAACCACGGCATGCTCGAGTGGTTAACACTCAACAAAAATGTACAGAGGCAATGAATATATTTATGTTTGGTTATTATATGGGCGTTCACCTGCCAAATTCAAAGGTATTCTTCTCGAGAAGCAACTATAAGGGAAGAGGTCAAAACTTTGACCCTTATTAGGGTCTTTTCGAAGGCTGAGGTAGTGGATTGAATTGTCCACCATCCCCCTACTCATTATCAGCTTTAAAAGTGGTGGTGGTAGGTATAGTAACCCCTACCCCAGACAAGAGGTGGAAGCGAATGGTGGTAGTAAAAACCAACCAACCCCCCCCCCCCTTCCTCTTATAAAAGTCGGGCCATTAAGAAGGGCCAAAGTTTTGACCTCTTCCTTAAGGTCACCTAAGAACAGCTAAAATGTATATAGTTGTCAAAAATTGTCGATTTAATAGTTTATAAACTTAAGTCAAACATTGAAAACTTTTGAAGGTTCCAAACGGTGCTGTGAAATAAGCAGTTTTATTTTTGGTCTTACTAGTCCAACAGAGGCTGGGTCATTGGCTTGTGAGCTCACCAAATGTAGGTCCAATCGATCCCCGCTTAGTCGCCGACGCTCAAGCTCAGACCCCACAGACTTCTTACGGCTCGACCGCAGGAACTCTCTCCCAGATTTTGCAGACAATGCAGAAAGAGAAGACAGGTTACAAGAAGATAACCTTCTCGCTGGAGGTGACTTTTATAACGTATGTACAACTATAGAATTATCCTGTATGGGGACCTTTAATCTCATCATGGCAGCGGTTTTGATATTATTTTTTCTATATTAAAATTTACTCGGTTAGCCTCGATCTAGAGCTAAGGAAACAAAAGGATATGTTGCTCAAAGCGAAGCGAACCGGGAAAAATTGAATATAGACAAAAAGACACCAAAGCCGCTGCCATTTACGAGAAAGTCTATAGGTACGTTCACTAACCCTGCCCCTGCGTGGTGTTGATAGTGCGTATCCTCTAATAGTAAATGGCATAGCATATCGTTTACATATTAGTTAACAGATGCTGGTGTTTTTGTTATTGCTACTCACTTACTGCTATTACAATTATTATTGCCATTTCTGTTAACATCAATAATATGTTATCAAAAAACTGATACTGTACTATTACTCATACTACGAGAAATATTACTATACCACTAGTATTAATTCTAAAGCCATATTCGTTTTATTGTTACTAAAAGTATTAGTATTGTTATTAGTATTACTCTTAGTATTACACTTAGTATTAGTATTACTATATTATTACGATTACTATAACTATATTATAAATGTTAACGACAAAAAACACCACAAAATATTGAGTTATTTGACCATTTCAGCCCAGTGGTCAATTTATCAATACCTGTCTTTTCATATAGAGACAGATGAGAAATAGATATGCTACTACTATTACTACAAATACCACTAATGATATTAATAATAATAGTAATAATGATAATAATTAATAATATTATTATTATTATTATTATTATTATTATAATTTGAACTAGTTATACGTTAGTGTATTTTGAAGTAGTTATTTCTTACAATGCTTTGGCAAAATGTAAGACGTTTTTACATCATGCCAATAAAGCTTAAAACTGCTAAAAAACTACTGCTATTATTACTACTACCACTTTACTACTGCTGCTGCTGCTGCTGCTACTGCCATTACAACTACTGTGCTGTTTGATACTGCTTATATAATTTACATAACACATCTTTCGCCTTGGAAGTGATTTATGGATGTTTTGGATTGTGTTTTTCTTAAACATGGACATCTTGCAGCTGCTACCAGCTGGGTTATTTTACTAACAGAAATATATTCAAACTAAAATTGCTTGATTCTTTATAGTAAAGTTAGAAAGACATTTTTAAACGCTTCAGAAAATCCATTAAAAATTTAGATTTTTAAGACATGGGTTCCTCAAATGATAAACAACTTTGAAGGGAAAAAAATCTTGATTGTGTAAAAATATCCTCTGTATATAACGCCCACAAACACTCTTGGTTGATACAAGAAGCGACCAATCTACGTCGTGTTAAATGTTTTATATTAACACTAAATAAACAATAATTGGCGCCACCAGTACTAGTTTCGCCAGTACTCAGTTCTAGTCTTGTTTTTACTACACAATATCGATCACGCTCTTGCTATTCGGATCGGAAGAGGAGAAGCTCGACTTCCTTTCGTTGTTTAACCGAAAACAAGAAAAAAAAATACAAGGTAGAAGTTTTAAACACCGGAGTTTTTCGCCTGTGCTCTTTCAGAATATTTTGTGTTACTAAATACGAAACACGAGTTTACAGTTTAATCAAGGGAAGGCGTGATACAAAAGGTAGGCGCTGCCACTTCTAAGGTTGTCACAACTGCCATTCGCAATTCGAAACTTAGTTGATTGCATGATTAACACATTCTGTGCCTTCTTCACATAATTAGAAGTAAAAGTAAAGGCATCCGGTTAGAGTTCTGACAATGAAATTGAAACTGCATGAAGTAAGTTGAATGGTAATTAAAACTTTATATGATAATTTACACTTATGCATTAAGTTAGCTCACAAGCGTTCACTGAGTAAGATTCGCTCATAATTGCAAGGGTTTGGTAGAGATGGATGGAACACCACTCCTTATAAACACAAAGCTATTTGATGTTAGGCGCCGAAAATTGCTTCCACATATCATTACCAATTTGAATAAAAAATACATTAGGCATGGAGTTTATACAACATCTTACTATAAAAAGACTTATAAAAGCCTTTTGTATGGTGTTGTATGACAGGTGTATGAAATATTTTGTTTGCCAGAGGCCACCGTATATAATGTCGAACAAGTTAAAAATTGAAGATGTTAGAAACATAAACTTGAGTTTAAAGCTTCGAAAATGACATGTAAGAATTTGAGGTCTTGATAATTAAAATTGTGTTTCTGACAACCAATAGAAGTTTCTAGGCTCGATTCTTGCTACTCAGGAAACGTTCGGACAACGATTGGAGCATTGTACCACCTGCAGAATCAATATCAATTCAGTCATGAGTTGTGCATTTCCACATTGTTTACCTAGTATAAACACAGACGTTTTGAGAGACTAACAGAAGTTCAAAGAAATATTTGTCAACCTTCAACTGCATGAACACTAAGAACGTGCAGGTGACTAATTAGGGCCCAGCGTTACTATAGCATAAAGCAAGTCCAGACCGCGTTATATAGTCTCGTCTAGAACTTACTAAGATCTACTTTACTGGGAACTGTGCGCTCAGTATATGTGATGTATACTGATGTGAAATGCTGAAGCAGCGTTTCAGAGTTCTTGTTTTAAAAACTTTTCGATACGTGTATACACCACTCCATAAAAAGGTTGGCTTAGTCGGTTCTTAGACATCGAGTGACCCCCAAGTGTGAAACTAGTAAGAATATGAATAATTTGTTGTTGTGTGACGAAGCATTGAGACATCCCATATCATTTGTTGAACTGTTTCCGCGTTTGTCATTGTTGGCTTCGTTTGTATATAAGATGTCTACAGCTTGCTTCGTCTATTTCTCGGTGGCCCAAAAGGAAAAAAAAAACACACAGCAGAATGTTTAACAACGGCAAATATTTTCAGTTAGAATTGCTATTTTGCCAGTGCCATTAGAAGCTGTGAAAATTATTCCTGTTTCGTGTGCGTGTCAATATGGCTGCTTTTAAATTTTACCTAAGATTGGTTGAAAGTTTCTAGTAATTTTAAGTCTTTGCTCTGTTTTACCGGTGACCATAAACTGAAAAAAAGAGCTCACTACTGTTTTGATCAAATACCATCTAGGTATGTCGATAATAGTTAAAATGTGCATGTCTATAGTAGTGCAACAAGAATTATTTGATTAATCAAAAAAGGCATCTGCAATAACAGATAGAATCAATATTAAAGTTACCATATTTGATATTTAGCTACAAAATTCTTCAGCTTATACGGTAGTTCTACTACTTTTGAAAGCTAATTTCCTAAACATTCTATAAGTATTCATTGCATCATAAATTAAATGAACTGATGATGCTTTTTTAAGAGTGTTATGGGAAAAATTTGTTTCTTTTCAAGTTAGGAGATTTTATTAAACTTATTAAATTATTGCTTTGCTCACTACTTAATAAAAACAACTACCCCATACACACAATTAGTAATACAGGTGAACATGAAAAAATAACCATTATTCGCTTTTCAGTCTTAAAGTTTTACAGGTACAGTGATCCATTAGCTCATATGATTGTTTCAAAGGTGATACACATCGTTTTTTTAAATGAACAAGGAATCCGCCTGAGATTCCATAAATCAGTATCTCGGTTGCAGAGAAAACATATGGGTATTTAGCTTTACTCGCTTAATTGATGAGATTTACCACGTTTATTTAAATATTTTATTTTCATTTCCTTGGACTTTTAATTTTGTATGCCTGAAGCTAGTTTTCTCTTTCTTTTTTTGTAAGAAAAAAACAATGAGTGCCTAGCTAGGTACGTCCGCACAAACTTTGGGCAGCGAAAGCTAGATTATTTTTATTCGCCTGGAGCAGGAATGCTACAATTAAAATAACCCAGCCCAAGACCAATTACTTCTGTTCTATAGCAGATACGTATGCTGTTCCCCGTTGCAGTTTTAATAAACGTTCTTCCTTATCTGTTGATGATCGAGATCATTTGTCAGCCGTCTTCTCGACCCAACCCGTGAGAGGGAAACTTTCTCATGGGGCTTGGTCGAGAAGATGGTCTACTTTCCCCGGCCAGTAACAGATCGAGGAGACAAACTAAAACGTCCTATGATTAAACAAAGATCAAAGCAACATATATTTCTCAGTTGCACAATTATAGTTACGCATGTATGGTTTGTTCACCTTTTTCCACGAACCGTCAATAGTTTCCGAGAATAAAGGTCTTTGTCTTACATAAAAAGCTTGTCATTCGAACTATTTTTATCTTATAATTCCCTAAGTCCTTATCAGCTTCACAGCTCTGGCCGTTTGGACACGGAAATAAAGGACTTTTTTTTCATGTCTTCTTGCTTTTTTTTTGTTATTATAAACATTGCCAAGGCAATGTTTTCATAGTTATTGTCCGTTTCATCTTGATGGATCAGTGCAATGTATTGATGAAAAAATGTCAAACTATTCAAAATGTTACCAAATCTGTTACAATAATCTAAAATTGTGCCGAAATGTCACATACAGAAACATTGTCGTGCGTCATGCTCGGTGCCAGTTCGGTTATGACGTGTACAAAACGTTAGAGATTCGTGACAAGCTGAAAAACTGGGGTTCACCACGGGAAAGGTATAAAACTGGATGAAGAAGCGAGTTTGTACGTGTTGTTTTCGAGTGCCCTTTCAAATAATACTCAGCAGTAATTCTACGCGCTTTAGTCGAAAACAAGATTTATATTAGTTGCTGGGCTTTTGAAGCCTGCCCGCTAGTAAACATAACAGTCACGAAGCGAAAGAAGAAACTGTTGAATCAACTTCCTGTACCTCGCTAGTTCAAGTGTTTGCTATTGAAATTGAAATTCATGACACCGTGTATCTGAGCCTTTTGAGTGGCAGCCAGTCTAAACCTATGGTAAAAAAGTAATATAAAATCGATACGTCCGTATAAAGAAGATAATGATATATAAGTTTATATTTGCATTATCGTTACACTGTTGTTTATATTAATTACAATCACAGATTACCCTCTGAGTTACCTATAAAGCTTAATCGTAAACCAGATGTATCACTGACGTTTGTGCTTAAATTAGTACTCGGGTGTCGACGGTCGAAAGGTCGAAAAATTAACTCACGGCGTTACAAGATTTTCATTACCCTTGCCCCTGACGGGAAGCCGATTGCGACAAGCACGGTATAAGTCCTTCGCTACCATTTATAGAACGGCGTTTCAGAGGCTTTCTGAGACACGAGCTGGACGAGTGAATCAGTAGGTTTCTAGAAAGTATAGAGGTGAAATTAATTGACTTACACTGCAACATCGAAACCCCTTGATTTTGTATCTGTACGGTAAGTTGTGGTGTTACTTCACGGCACATTTGAATTCAGCGCAACCAACAGATTCATTTTAGAAGTAATTAACAAAAGAACAATTTTCGTAGCTCGAAAAAAATCTTTTTTTTATTTTGTCATTTGAAATCTAAACTTTTCTAGCGTAGACTACATTTATCAACTGACATGTTTTCGTCGCTCATCTTTGCAGTTGTGCTACCGAAATAATCTGAACGACGTTCGCTCGTTGCGACCTGAGGATTTGCCATCGTTTTACAAGTGTGCCTTGCTACCTGGACCTTTGCATTTACCAAACTCACAAATGATGAGTGGCGACGACGAAACTGGAAATGATCACGTTCTAATGGTAAGCTGAGACGAGTGGGTTTTTTTTTTCTTCATCACTAAAGAAATAAGGCTTAACAATTGCAACATTTGAGATTAACAAGCGAATTACTAAATTGGCTTGTAGAAACACCAGCTGCCTAGATTTTATCCTATGAACTTATAGTTTATATAAATAATAACACAAAATCAGCGTACAGACATCAACAGGCCTTGCCAGGAATATGATTGGCGACGACGTGTTGTTCCCAAGTTTTGCTATTGCTGTCAGCAGCTAACTGAGTTAGTACAGGAGTTAAGTTTTAGTTTTGGTACTAAGGTAAAGAAAAACCTCGTAAGTCAGTGTTTTCTTATAATCTCTGAAAGAAATATGGATTTTGCGCGGCTCTATTGTTTTGGTGTAAGTCAGAAAATATAGTAATTTATAAGTATAAGAATATGAAAGCATCCTTGACGAACATCCAAAGGAAACCTTAAGACAAGTTGATTGTCGCTGAAGAGTCTTGTCCTGTATTTTTTATGTTCTGTCATCAGCTAACTGACTAGTGTTTAAGAAGAAATGTTTCTCCGCGTTCTCGAATCGTCAGTAAATAGTTTTTCATACATCCAACTTACTAAAATAGCCGAAACACCCAGGAAGTAGCAATTAAGGTCGTTAACAACTTAACCATTTGTTAAAAACCCAATGAAGTATACACGGAATATTTTTCGCTCAGGAGCAGTGTACATATGTTGTGAACGCTAGTTACCCGCTATGAAGCCGCCATTTGGCTGCTTCTCCATATGTATCTAGACTAGTCCTATGATTCCATAATGGTCCGGTCATCTAAACGTTTACAGCAAGGTTGATGCTAAGCCTTCAGGTCTATATTAACCCCCTACAAAAGTTACAGCGCCAAAAGGCCTTCAGCAATTAAGTATCACACATTTTTTATGTTAAATCATTTTTTAACTGAAAATGATACTCAAATTCAGAGCTTATCGAGGAATGGATTGAACGAGGGCTAAATGAAATTACTACCTTAAGCGTTTCAGCATGAATGATGTTGAGGGCTTAATGAGGTTGTTTTCGAGAAAGAACACTTAACACATAGCTTTAGGAGTTTGGTCTTTGTCAACAATCTATTTATGTAATTGCTTTTATATCTGTCTCTGATGCACAATCATTTGGAAACTTTCATAATTCAAGATTTCAGAAGTCGCTTGCCAACAAACGCATTGTGAAAAATAACAAATTTCACCCTTTTGTAAAGTGTTTTTCCTTGGGTCCTAAACAACTGAATTCTTGATTTTTCTATTGATGTCTTTTTTTTTTGGTGTTATTTATACGGTGCAGTGCACAAATTAACTCCTAACGTTGTGAATTCTGTAGTATTATAAGACAGAGCAAAAGCAGTTATCACGTAAAATTGCGATGATGTAAAGTTGGGCATCAGAAAATCAGAGTATGATTGGCACGCACCCGCATTGTGCGTGATCGAAAACCCGCTTGTCAGTCAATAAACTACTTTACGCGCGTGTATCGACTTTCACTAAGAAATTAACTAGTCAAGTTTGTTTACTCGCTTTGACAAAGGCTTTGTGCATGTATCATCAGTTTTAACAGAGCTTCGTCCACTCGAAGTGGAAAGAAGTAATCTTTTGTTTAGGAAGCAGCAGAATTTAAAAAACTGTGTTTGAAATCTCTTAAAGGTGCTGATTGATATTATCTTATCGCGTGACTTTTAACTATAATGCAATGAAAACACTCGACAGTGGAATAAGGAGCTGTTGTCTGGTAGTAACGATTTGAAATGACTTCCCGGCCAGTATAATCAACCCGGAGGTCATGAGCTGAAGCCAATCCGACTTGTTGAACTGGATAGCCCTAAACTGCTACTGTTTATATTTGTTAACAAAATTTTTAAGATAATCCGGCACATTAAGCGAAAGATCAATGAATTTTAGATCGGTTTGTAGATTCAGTGAGCTCACACCCTCCGGGGATTTCTGTGGTTGTGCACCATATTATAGAACATGGAATGCTTGCCTACCGGCTAACTCTTGAGATTCTTCTTTTGAGACAAATTTTAGCTGTATCAATTTTGGGGGTATTGTATTCAGTTTAGGTTGGCAAAGCTTTTTCTTGACCGGCTTTTTTGGACTAGAGCATGCAGCGAACTCATAACCATGTGGTTTTGATGTAAACCATTGAAGATCGGCTCAGCTGTTTCAGATCAATTTCCTATTACCCCCCAGCGTTGAATTGAATTTCTTTGGCTTGTCGAACCCATTGGCAGCGTTAACAGGCCCTGCAAAACTAGCCGATTACTAGTAACAGATGAAACAAATTGAACAACAAAAATGATTGTTACAAAGTGAGACAGAAAGTTATCGTTAAAATCACTAAAATAATAATAATAATAATAACAATAACAATAATGAAAATAATAGTAATAGTAATAATAATAACAATAAAAACAATTAGCATTTATATTGCGCTTTTTCCATAGGTAGATGATCAGAGGCGCTTTAGCAATAGTTTACAGTTGACTCTGGTATTGAGGGTCTTAGACAGTCCGCTCTACACGGCTCACAACTATATTCAAGCTTTTTGAAATTGTTAAAGGCTGATTTGTGATTAAAACATAAAACTCGGACATTTTCGACTAAAAAATCAGTATCAATAATTTATGGTAGTTCGCGCAGTAAGCATGGTTTATATTGCATTAAGAAATGCTTTAGCTGATAAAAAATAATATTCTTTGATGGTCAATCACAGGTGATCTTTAATTTTGTTTTAGTAATTCTGATGCAAAAGGGTTTTTTTTAATTTTCTGTAGTAACTCGTGAGTGAATCGCTTGTTCTGCTGACTTTCTAAGTAGGTGCCTCCCTTTTTATATACAGCATCCGACAAAAAAGCATCAACTTTTTAGAAAATCAAATCCACATTCTTGTGTTCAACAATACACCAACCACTGACATTAATTACCATTCTTGATCAAACATTTTAACACCTTCATATAGAAATATTTGATCAGACGCATGTTTAAGAGTACTAAAGCTATTTCTTGATCAACTTACAAATTTGATAGTTTGGATTTTCACAAGTATGCTCCGACTAAGGGCGAACACTGGAAAGGTCAACGACAACTCAAAATGTCGTACGACGAAAGTTAAAAGTATCAGCTTTTCAAATTTTATTAAAAAAAGGCTATTGTCGTTACTCGCCGACGCACCGAACAGTTTTTACAAATACTAATTCAGTTTTTTTAAGAATTTGGTACAAAAGAGTGTTCTTCTCCGCTCGCCCTTCTTCCTTTCGAACATTCAGTTGATGCTTCGGATCAGTTTATCTGGGACTTAATTGTTGCCACTTAAATTTCTTATTAAAGTATTTAGCAAGGTTTCTTGTGAGCTTTGGCAACAGTGATTAATCGTGTAGCCAGATATACACAACTGATTTTTTTGAAAGAAAAGATCAATTAGATTAAACGATGGAAACAAAAGATTTAGTAAAAAATAAAAAAATAAAAAATTGCATTTGTATGCTCTTTCTAGACTGCCCCGGCGGACAATACGCTTTCCTTAATTTAAGACAAAGGCGGGCAAAGTGTAGTTTGAAGTGTGTTTTCCTTAACGAATTTATTTTGCTTTTAAAACTCGAAATAACTTTAGCTCCATAAGTAAACTCGCTAATAGATGCAAAAATATTCTAAAAGTAAAGTTTAGACGCCACTAATTAACCGTTCTATTGTTTTGTTTGCTTTCAATAACTCTTGTTATGCTTAAACTACTGTATATCTGTGTTAATGTTCGCACGTTCCTGAGATGGTTCTCTTAGTATGGTAAATGAAAACAGGCAAGATAAAACTCAAGTATTGCATATCAAACACCATCTAATACACAAAAGAAACAAATGTATTATTAAAATGACGGTGAAAGGACGCAGGAGACGATCGCACACTGACCCAACTCCGGTGAACTTTCCGGTAAGGTGTCGCAGTTAATCTGTAAAGATTTTAGCGTTCGTAGTGAAAGTACTTTAAGAAATTGCAAAAGACAAACCGGAAAATCGTAGAAATAAATTCTAGGACCTCGACCGATTGCGAACCTGTGAGTATTGTCAAACTTGATTTGATTACAGACTGAGTTTGTTTTGAGGTGATCCATACAGCCATCATTGTATGGAGCGGATATGTATCTACGTTTGCTCTTCATTACTGCTATTTAAAGCTGCAGGATGAAAAAAAGGTTCTTCGTTTTTTTGTTTTGTTATAGAGTTTGCTTACTTGTAGCTACCCCAGAGAAGCCCATACTTCAATAGTTTTCAAAAGTTTCCTAGTAATTGAATGGTGTATTACAATGACTACGACAACTTAATACCAGCTTTAACTAAAATGGTTTAAAATATATCGTTCTATTTTTTTTTTTTTAATTTTGATTCAAGAACCAGTGAAATGTGATTTGCGCATAGTTAGTAGAGATTATGATTTACGTGAGCAATTAAGCTTTAGTTCATTATCGACGTCCAGACACCTTTTAAGTTCTGTTCTCGTTTACTGTTGATTCGTCGTATACATTTAACTTCAATGTCTTTATGTTCCTTAACCTTAGTGAATATATTGGCTTTGATACTTAGACGAGCTGGTATAAGCCAACGCCATTAAGAAATTCAGTTATATACGCGCTTTAACTACTAGTCTTGCAATTTCCATGGAAATATAACGTGATTTATGTATTGTTGGGAGGTTGTGGAGAGAACAAACATTTTATAACAATTGTTGTGACCGGCCGGTAAATAATTCTCTGAGGGGATTAAAATACAATTGTACACCAGCCCACTATAGCTTTTGAGATACCTCCACCCTCAGTTTTGTTTCTTCGGAAAACGATAAAGTCTGCCAGATATAAGCCTTTAATCTTTGAACCGAGTGGATACACCATTAGTCAGCAAATGTTTGCCAACAGTTAAAAGATTGACGCTTGACTGACTCAACATTACAGTAATAATCATTGCACGATGCTTGACAGTGAATATCGCTTGATTTCAATCGACAGACTTCTTTGCTATCTAAAACAAGCGTTGATTGAAGGTGTTGCCTTCAAGTACCAAAAGTGCCAGTCCGGATCGATGTCTCGATCTACATAACTCATTAGAAACACTATTAATTCGCCTGCATGTTTGATGTTTATTCATGGATCAAAGAATATTAAATGAACTATTCTAGATGACATTATTCTGTAAAAAGACGTAGCAGAATATTTCGCTTTTTAGTTTCTTAGATTCCCAGTTTTATAGCAAGTTTTGCCGGAGCATTCAACTTAAGGTTGTGCGCTATATCTTCCCGAAACTCCAGTTTCTTGTCAACTAACACGGCGGTGTTAGTTGACATTCAAGTGTAGAAAACCCTGCTTAAATAATCCCCAGACCAACTAAAACTTTAATTGAGCTTCAGATTTGTGAATATTCAGTAAACATAATTCTTTTTATAACTTGTTTACATTGACGAAGTCCCTTCAAATCAAACGGGTTGTGCTCGCGAGTTTGTAGTGTAAATTCTACAGATCCTAGTTTGCTTGTTGCATCTAAGATAAGACGTCACTTTAAAGTCTTGCTCGTACCTATCGGTCATACTGCAACATCTCTATGAAGTTTAAAGTACATAAATCGTCCAACATTTTTGGTAAAGAGAAGGAAGATGGATTGAACAATCACGAAGCTTAATTCACTACCGGTGCAAGAAGAACTATAACTGCAATCACAATGAGCGAATTGCACCGGCGAGTTCTTATGAGGCGTACCACAGCTCCACCACAATACAAGGTTTGAATAACTTTGATACAAGGAAGATACACTGCCTAATATTAATATCAATCTATTTTGTGCTAATATGGCAGTGTGGTTGAGGCAAGTTTAGTGCAGTAGCTTTCTTTGATTATCTTCATGCAGTTTAAAAGTATTTGCGTCGATATACGTGTGTGCATATATAGGTCCTTAAATAAACCTCGTCTGTGGCAGCACAGCATCGTAAACGCAGCATCAGAGTTGCAAATTCGTAATGCAGTAAACCATACACATCGGCTTGTTGGTAACAATAGGGGAACGTGGTATGCATGCTTAAATTATTGACTTAAGTATACATAAAATCTTGTAGTCTTCTTGGTCAACTGAATTTATATATAATGTCTCTTGAGATTATTGTTTTACAACTCCATGCCTTTTTTAAGAAAAATTTTCGATGGAAATTAACACATAATAACCCCTCATGTGAGCTGCTGGACGGTATTTGTTTTGCAGTATTATTTAGATTATCCTTTGTCTACTTTCGTCCAGTGTACACCGGCCATAAACATCGTAGCTTATCTGTTCTGAATAACCTCATTAGATTTTGTCTTTGTTCTTAATGCCTTTGACTGAGACTAATAACTAAAAAACTGATATCAAATCAAAAGTAACTAAGAAAAGCGCTCAATACTTCAAATTAACACACCGCAAATCCTACATTTATGTAAAAATGTATAAGTAGTTAAAAAGCGCAGCTAACGTGTTTGTCTGTATTTCCCCCGCAGTATATGATCCACGAAGATTTAACAATTATTCCAAGAGTGCGTGATGGGTATGAGATGGTAAATAGCCAAAGAGGCGCGTAGCGTCGAAATGGCTATAAATCATCTCATATCCAACAAGCGCGAAAGGAATAATTGTTTTATTAAACCTAATTAGTTTTCTAAACTCTTCCATTTTTAAAAATAACAGCTAAGTTTTATTCAGAATCTATTTTTTGGCTTTGCAAACACTACAGTCAGTTTCATATTTGGTGAACTCCGAATATGAGCTGATAATCGAGATTGAATGAACCAATCAGGACGCGCGAATCGCAATATTCGAGATTGAAAACTTAGTAATAAAATATATACAACGTACGTTTGTTAAGTTTTAGAAACTAAGCTTTTCCACGCAGCTAACATATCTGTCCATATTCCCATGCAGTACATTCCACGAAAGTATTCTTCAGGTCCTCACGTCCATCGCATCAGTAGGACTGGCTCACATTTTGGCTTAATGTATAATGCTGCACCCTCTCGAAGAGCGTCTTTTGCCACCTCGGCTTCATCCCCCAGCAATCGCCCCAGAATGGGAAGGCGCGGCAGCGAGGTAGGGCCTTGTTCTTCGTTTTTCAGGGCTGGCTTATTCAAAGGCTGGTCATAGCCTCAACCATGGGTTAAACCAAAACTCGAGCAATTGTTTTTTTTCTCTAACGGAAAGATCACCGAGTCTTATAAATTACTGTTTAGATTTTTTTTTACAGAAAAACTTGTCAATTTTAAAACTAGATCTCGATTTACTCTTCGTAAGGTTGGAAACAAAAACGTAGGTTATAAATTTAACCCTTGGTTGTTATAATTGGCCTTTAAACAACAGGCCGGGCTCAGTGCAGTCTACTAAACTATTAGCAATAAATGAACAAGGTATTTTTTCTTAGTTTTTGAAGTGTACATGCTCTTCCTCGTCCCGCAGAAATAAACGACTAACACGAGTGCACGGGCCTATTCAAGTTTTATTATATATATTTTTGTTGTTACTCCACTGAAAGAAAGGTCAACAGTTAATATAACTGTCAAGTTTGGATTTTTTTCGTATGCTGGCAACTTAGTCATAGTACTACGATGACTCTTTTAGATCTTTACCAAAAAGAAATTAAGAATTAACAGAAAATTAAGAGCGACATGTGAACCATTTGACGAGGGCCATGCAAGCTTGTCAAAGTCAAAATCAAGTTCAAAAAAAAAATTGGCATTGAAAATAAGTTAAAGTGAAATATTAAAAAAAAAAACGTTTGAGATAGCCCCGATCTAGCATTCGATTACAAAATTAAGCAATTTTTAAATTTCTTTCCATGTGGTCGTCAGGCACAGTCTTTTAAAATCCGGCATTGCAAGTTTTATCAGTTATACAAACAAAAATAAGATTTGTTTGTCATATAGATACTGAAATACCAAGACTTTCCTTCTTTAAGAAAACTTCATCGCTTTGCAGGGAAGATACAATTATCTTTCTTGTGTGAGGATATTAGTGTTACCATTGTTACTATTGCTAACATGATATAAGAGAGCCTCCCGCTCAGACACGCGGCCTGTTCTTTTTTTTAAGAAAATGTGTTTTATAAAGGAATTTCATTAGTATATTTATCAAATAAACAGAACATTACATGGCCGCTTTTGGTTATGAATCTTGTCTTCTGGCGCTAGAATTTTCTTCGAGAGATAAAATTCATAACCCAAGCATCCATATATAGTATTATCTTTTTATCACATACTTGATGAACGGCATGATAATTACCTTATTCAAACTCAAAATGCATTTTCAATATTTTCACTACCTGTGTTTTAATGATAATAAGAATGGTTGTAGAAACGAAAACAAAAATAACAATAACAATAGTTATTTGCAGCTTTGTAAAACAGATAGCGCAACTTATTATCAAAAACATTGAAGTTAACACATTTTTATGGTCATAACTCCGCCTCGTTAAAGTTTTAGTAATAATAAAGTAGGTAAAATAGTATATGTGATATTTAAAACTAAACGTTTTCGATCTTAACAGATCATCTTCAGAGTTTAAACAGTTTTAACTTTGAAGATGATATGTTAAGATCGAAAACGATTAGTTTTAAATATCACTTATAATACATTTGTGCTCAAGGAAACCACACCATTACGCTGCTATAGTTCAACAACCGTAGCCGGTAAGAAACTGAAGCGCGAAATAAGATATACTTCATAAACAAACTACAACCACTTTTATTTACCTTAAAGCATTGTACTGTTTTGAATAATTTGTTCAACTTATGTTTAAGTGTTACTGGCACTTTAAGTAATCCGAGGTAACACTTTAAAGTTTAAAAATTGTTCTAGGTCCAGGTAGATGTTATTCTACGCGTATGGCTCTACGCAGAGCTTTAAGTATAAAAAGCCTTGTGTCGTTATCAAACGTACGTTTGTTAAGGTTTAACTGACACATTGAACCGTACATGACGGACTTAATGACATTGGTTGATCAAAATGGAAAAAAAAGGACCACCGGCTTTGAAAATATGAACTTACTTCCTCGAGTTTTTGTGAACGTTCTTTTCCGTTTCGTTTAACGGTAGTATTACGGCCGTAAATTAAACCATCAACTATAAGCCGGGGATGGGAGGGGATTAAGTCGGAAAAGTCCAAAAATTACCCCAAAATATCAAGGGATAAAAGTTTTCCACCCCAAAAAATACCTTTCAATTTTAAAACTACCCTAAAAATACCGATTGAAAGCTAAAATTTTCCCTGGAGAACTAGAGGGTCGGCGCTAACTCCTGAACGTTATATGCAGTAGTAGTAGTAGTAGTAGTAGTAGTAGTAGTAGTAGTAGTAGTAGTAGTAGTAAACTTTATTTATACAGGGTAGCCAATTCAGCTCTAAGGCTGGTCTCCATAGGGGTCCTGAATCTAAAAAGTTAATATACATCAATAATTTTATAGTTTAGATAAACATAAAACTGAGATCAAAACTACATTAAGATTTAAGAACTACAGTATATACATTATTGATATAACGACGTTAAGTTAGATCTAAAAACTATAACATTACAGTTAAATCCGAAAAATTGCAAAATCAGGGATTACGATTAAAGAAATGTTTTTCTTGGCGGCAGAACGTTTGCAGTTACGCGCGCGTAATAGAACGTTTGTCAAAGTACTTTTGTTTTAACTTCTTATTCACTACGGAAGTTTATTTTGCTAAAAACACGGGACTGCATGGAGTCCTTAAGCTTCACGTTTTTGAACCATGAAAAATATCAGGCTCTTAGTTTAACACAGGGTTTCTTTTAACTTTCTCAAAACATTCTGGACTCCTAAAAAATACTACGGTCATAACTACCAACCTAATATAGGAAGTAACCCACCCCCATCCCCCGGGGTAAATGCATGATAGAACTGTGATAGAGACTATCACATGGCCGCGCGGGGATATCGGTATGAAGTTTATATGTTGATCTCCACAGGTACAAAAAAAAAAATAAATGAATAATGAGAGAAAGAAATTTGCTTCGCGCCTCAAAGGTTAGATGACGGAAGATTCTAATTGACCAGAATAAAGATAAAGTGTTCCTGACGCCGAAACTGTTTGTTCATAATTTTGACACTTGCTAATCACGCTCCAATTATTTTAATCCTCCTTTGTGATACATTCTTTAAGATGCCGAAAGTTTTGTCGGAAAATTGCAACGAGCCCCTTGGGAATACGTGTAAGTTCCCTAGCCACGATCACCCAAATAAACAAATAAAGGCTGTTTCTACTGCAGACAAAAGAACAAAAGTTATTGGACTTCATAATAGTTCTAGCATTTTTCAAATGTTTGACCCATACGATGTCGTTGTGCCTTGGCCTCGTATATGTTTTTATTTGCTTCATATACGTCTTTATCCTCATCCAAACCACAGTCATTGCTGCGGTCGTACGAAGCTTTAAGCGCCTGGAAGAGAAGGTTAGTTTTGTAGCCACTTTATCCTCCTCTCGATTGAATGGATACCATTACAGTTAACCAGGAGTAATGCACATCTATGCCAAGTAAAATGGTATTAAGGCTTCATGGGCTAGGAGGAACTGGCTGATTTTCAATGAACGTAGCCACCACTGATTAAGGAGCCAGTATGAATTCGAAACTTAAAGATTTAAGTAGCAGCGGGCAGCTTTTCAGGTCTTGTTCTGCTTTCAACCAACACGGCACGCATAGCTAAATAGGTTCGAAGTCGAACAGAAATTGTTAAAGAAGAGCAGTGTTGAACTTGTTTTTTGTTCTCGGACCACTGATGAAACCTTTGCTTGATTTGCTCTGCGTTCTAACCTCGTAGTTTTACTTCCTACCATCAGAAGATCAAGCTTGAGACCTTTAGTCCTTTTCTTCCTCAATCGTCGAGCTTTTTGGGTGTCTAGTAATCATTTGTAGGCGTTAATTTGTTATTTTGAGGTTCAAAGACAGCCAGTGCTGGATGATAGACACATAAAAACGACAGTGAATGTGACAAACTTGGTTACTTCTGTATAATAGTTTCAATGTAATCCCTCCACTCTAAGATGAAAAGCAAACATGCTGAGTCTAAAAAGTAATCTGTTTATCTTACTTTGAAACTATACAATAAAAAACTAACTTTGTGTGATTTGATTCATGACCCATATTCCACATAGGATATAATATGATAATAATCAAGCAAGTAATAACCAAGAGTTGGTGCGAAACTTGTATTCAGCTATTTTGTAAATTGAGGAATGAACAGTCAATTATTGGATTAACCTTGCACAATTAGGTATATATGCCTAGATATGATATATTTGCTCACTCTGTTTGCTTTTATCGTATTTGAATCCGTATAACATAAGGTTTTTAACTTTATCTCATGAATAACAAAAATATTTGCTTGAAAAAAATATTTTTTTGTTTTTACGTAACCCTTTTTAGAGGCAAAGTGGTCAATCAATTCACGTGTGCTTTTTAATGAAAAACACGTGAATCTAGTGTACTCCGGAGGAAGTCACGTGCTGTAGCCCTTTCTGGGAATAAGTGTACACGTGACGATGTTACGCCGTTGTTCGATCCATGCACGTTAGAGGGCCAAGCAGGCCATACGACGTGGCTGGCCGCTCTCCGCTTACTTATCAAGGCATGGGGCAGGTGCTGCGAGTGAGTTGGATTTTAGACTATGAGGAAAACAAAACGAACGCCTGATTCGTAGGCTAAACGTTCGCTGCTTTTCAGACGAAGCCAAATGAACAACTTTCCCACCTCCCCAATCCAGCGCTTTTGTATGTTCATGTTGTATCTTTCTATTCCCATTTCTTTTGGGCAAAAACATTAAATATACAAATATTCGTAAGTTTCGAAATTATATTAAGATTTAATGAATAATTAAAGTGGTTATGAGTGGTTGTTTAATTGTGTTAACGTTTCCCTGTAAACAAGCTTGGTATAAAGTAGCATACCTAGAGACCAACTAGTTTACCATCACGAATGCTGTAATTTAATTGGTAGCGAGTAGCGAACTGACGATGTCTTTAAATAGGAAATAATGTCGCATTCTTTAAACACGAAGGTAATCTTAAACTAGTTTGTTTCTACTAAGACAACTGGACTACTCGATCTCGTTTTATTTGAGATTATAAAATCACCCGAGTGAATCTCGCGCGCTGATTAGTCGAGAGCGGAAAAAACCACGAAAACGGAACGCTTTTGAAAGCCTCACACGACACTGAATCAAAATCCGCCGCCATTATATTATTGCTTGCAAACAACCATTTTTTTTATCGTAGAAAAAATGTTAGCCAGTTGCAACATACAAAGTTATAATTCTAATTGATAAGAAATAGAAACTAGCCTGTTTAGGAAAAGATGCAGTTTGCTGCGGTCGACAAGTCTGAGCCATCTCTACGAAATCCCTGAAAAAAAGTACGAAGTACTCGACGAAGTGGTTTCTTTTGCTAAAAGTAATAACAACTTTCCCAATTGTAAAAGTCAATTCGTTGGTTCGCGCCTTGTTTGTTAATTGACTCCAAGAAAATGCTGGGCATACCTTACTATATAGTCTAGAATGATTTTTAGGGAAACAGAAAACATAAAGACAAATTCTATGGTGGCTTTTTTTAAACATATTTACACAATTGAACACGATTGTCAGCTGTCAGCCTAAGAATTGTTGATAAAAAATAAAACATTTGTTATTAAAATCAGTCATTAAGAAACATTTTTAATTCTAGATAATTCCGTGCCTCTTCTCTTCATATTTATACTGCTATTTAACCCAATTGAAGACGCACGTCATATTTTAATCACACCCCTTTTTGTAAAAAAAAAATGCGGCGCTAGCCAACACGGCAGGCTATAGATCAGTGACCGGGTAAAACACTTGAATTGATTTTTATGGTGCTTTCCGGTGCTAGATTGTTTGATTGTTTAAAATCGCGTTTGATTTTGCACCATATGAACAAAAGGTAGGATGTATGTCAGCACAATACAGCGGGTATTCAAAACTTGTCGCATGGCATCTTCTCCAAAACAGAAGCTTTACAGCCTCGTATAATGAGAACCCAAAGAACGACCGATAGACAGCTCAAATTTGTAGACGCTCTCCCACAAATGCATGAAGAGAACCTGAGTTTTGAAGCAGCACTTCTTAAGACTTTGGTTGCAATATTTAAGAGAACATCTACCGACAAATGGTTGTCGGCTACGTGGCCGCGACAACGCCAGGTTGGTAGCTTTATAAAGAAAGCAATAGTTCAACAATCGTTACGATTCGTCGAGATGAGCATTCGGCGTTTCGGTTGGTTAAGTTTCATTAGGTTTCGTTGTAATTTCGTATTAAATCAAGAACAAAAAAATATCTATAACATTTTATTAATCCGCTCAGAATAGTTGATACCAAGAAAACGGTTTCTCTTGTATTTTTGTTATTTGAAAGTATGCGTGTTTTTCCTCGATGCTTCTTTGCCAAGCGACCTCACTTCTTAGCGCCTCATTGTCTATAATTTGTAGAAAATACATTCATTTCAGTTATGATTAAAGAAAAACAGGAACTCAATCATGTTTAAAATAAATGTAATGTTTTGTCTATACAATTTATGAATTCCACTTAGCATTTATTTACACTATACTGGACCTTGCGGATTTGTTGCGATTGTTTATTCATTTCGGAACGGAAATGTTGATGGTTGATAATACTATGATCATTTATATAGAGAGCACATGTCCTTGGAATTCAAGTTCAAAATTTATTTTTCATTGGGACGTTAGTTGGTAAATAAGTTTAACAAAAGTCATCCTTTAGAAATAGAAGTATTTTTTCTGCTTCTAAGGGTAACTGAAACGCCAAACTGCTTATAGTGTGCAGAAAGCAAATTGATTGAGTATGAATCTAGCGGCTAATCAGGCTTGGGGTGTTGTCACCGCTAAGTTAAATATGTTTCGTCTTCTTTTTGGCCGATAGCTCGATATTCCATTTAGCATGACCACGGACAACAAGTAAGAGACCCTTGGCCTTGTGATGTTGTTTAAACAAACATCTAGCTGATCCACGCGGCTTTCTGCATACATGTGTTCTTCAATAGCCTTCGTGCATGTACCTCTTTTGTTTACTAATTGGTCTCGCGTTGATAACGAAAATCGGTATACGCCTTCTGGTCTTAGAAAGTGCAGTAAACTTCGAACTATGTTTTAGTAGTTAAAGTTAGGTTCTAACTGTTAAAGTTTTCGCGTGTATCGTAAGCTAAAATGAGGATTCGTGTCTGGATTAATTTTCTTTGCATAATTCGGTATCAGAGATCTAGAATATATCAATAAAGTTTAACCTGCCGGACATGTGTTAAACATACAAATAGTCACGCTATTGTAAAGTTCTGCAATGTTGTTTTTCGAACTAACAGGAAATTCAGATATCTTATCAGGGTCATGTTGATGATCACAAATTGAATTTTCTCTTCTGCGTTTCTGCTTGCTTTTCGTTCGGCGACGAACCGCCACTATGCACTGACATTTGTTCTAGGTTTTGTCAACTTTTCTCTAAAATGTTGACAGTTGTACGGGTTACTTATTCAGTTGTTGTTTGCCGAGTACCCGTCAACCACAGGTATGAAACTGATCGCGATCGTTTCGCGTTTCGTTGTGATTATCAACAAAACGAAGTATATTTCTTTTAACTTCACGTTGTTTCATTGACTCGTTACACAGATAACTGCCAGGTTTGTAGGCACTTGATGTCCTTGATTTTGTTTGATCCACACGATGTCTAATTTAAAAAGTTCTTTATTCGCTAAGTGAAATACTCTTTGTGTTCGACTTTGTCGTGTTTTGTTTTCTCTTGACAAATATATCTGAGTTACCTAATAACAGCAGTGTACACTACCATAACATATTCATAACGGAATTAAATTCAGTCTTCACTAGCTATTACTAGATGTTTATACGTCAACCATCGTTTGATTTAGAATTATAATAATCATAATACTTATTGTGTTTATGAAATATTTGTTTAAAATTTGTTTGTGGTTTCTCTGCAGGTACCCGCGTTGACGTCTCTTGCAAGGCTCAGACGAACAGCCAACCAACCCTCCTACCCCGTAGGGTTAAAAAGAAGGGGCTCTAGGGGATTCAGCAATACAGGTTAGAGCTCTTTATTATATTTTCCTACAAACACAGTCAACAAAAGTGCAATACACAACTTGCAAGTTATCACAAAGGTAGAGGGAAGGAGATTACTCGAGAAGAGGTTATCGCTCAAGGAACTTACCCTTTCACGGTGTTTGTCTAGCGTGCGCAACTTTTTGAAAAATAAAGTAGCAAAAATCAGTCAATATCAGTGTTAAGAGCTAAAAAAAATTACACTATCTACCATTCTGATGATGATCGGCCAAAAACTCGCGACTATACAGCTGCGTGAAATTCAAAAGTTTCACAGACATTTCGGTGGATCTTGGGGGTATGAACTTGCATTTCTCTGTAAAAAATGGTGATCTCGAATGGCTATGCCTTTTCCATCTTATCACATATTAACCCCAAATTCGGCAAATATACTAATTCTAAAGCATTCTTTCAACTAAAAGGGACCTTTTCTTTCTTATTAGTCTAGTTAGAATTTCGACAAAAACCGTGAAAGGGTCTATTGTATTATAACACACCTGGAGAACGTATGAAGAGTAAGAACACTCGAAAGGTCACCATATTCGGTCGACGAAAAGTTCGAGCAACGCAGCCTTTCCTGCGCTCTTAAACGACATCAATGAAATACGTGTGGTGAAAATGTTTTTTGATTTATAAAAGATTGAATAGCAGCCTTGAATTTTTTAAAGTATGTACGTATGAGGTTAAAGCTGGGAGGGCTCGGGCCAAGATTGCTCAATAGCGTATTGACTTCGTTTGCCACATAGTAAATAAATAAACCAATTAAGATACCACAAGAAAGTGTAGTTCAAACTAAAGGACCTAAAATGGATTAGCCTAAACAACAGATACAGCAATAACAATACTGTTTTTATCAAAAAGTCGATAATCTTAATACCCAATAACCAATATAATGAATATGACATAGAGTCTCATTAATTTAACAAACATGTGTGCAACTCTTATTAATGGACGGACCTGACCAGTTGATCTCGTCGTGGGGAAGGTGGAATGGGAAGAATTGTTTTCTGCACTTTTTTTCAGTCAAGCTTAAGAAAATTATCATTTTTTTCTCGTTTCCATACATTGTCTCCATAGAATTTCGGCATGCATTTTTTTTTTTGTCTAGGGTGTCCCATCATTTATTTTTACAAATTCTTCTTTGATTATGCGGACCTAGTTTGGGGAGATAAGCATAATTCTACATCAATGGCAAGTTTACAGATCCTGCAAAATAAGGCTGCAAAAATCATTTTGGATAGACCTTTACATTCCTCGGCCACCGGTGCACTTCAGATTCTTAAATGGGTACCCCTGGAGCGAAGACGTTTTATTAGAAGATGCTCATTCATCTATAAATGCATTAATGGACTCGTTATTCATGATTTACCTTTAGAGAAGCAAGAAAACCACGGTTATAATATGAGGAACAAGAACGATTTTAGACTTCCTAGAACTTTTAAAAACTGGGGACAGGAGAGAACCGAGTACCATGCAGTCAAAGATTTTAATTCTTTAACTCGAGACACCAAGCAATCAAGTAGTCTTAATATTTTTAAACGTAATATTCTAAATTTTATACTTATTCTTAATCATATTTTAATCAACGTATTTTTTAGTTTTCTACTTTTAACTTTTCTTTTTTAACCTTCAGCTTTTCGAAGTTGTGGTTTTAGCTTTAGTTTCTAGTTAACTTTTAATTATTTTAGGAGGTCCTTTTTGAAAACCACATTGCTGTGAAAAAGTATCCTCAATAAAGATTGTCATCACAAAGTTTCCGCTATGCTGGGCGTACACTCATCTGATGAACAAACTTACAAAAAATTAGACATCATTGGCTGTTAGCTTGTTGGAAACAAAGTTTCGTTCATTTTTACATTCACCTTGTTTTTAGATTAAGACACTTTTTGTTCAACATTTTTTTAAATTGTCAGATCATTCACATTGTTTTCTAAAAACATCGGCTGATCCCAGATTACTGACGTCTTAGAGTTTGTGATAAAAACAATACAGAGGATTCTGGAAAAGAAGATGAAGGGTCTGTTCTTCGCACTTTATATTTTCGTCGTCAAAGGAAACTAGAAAAGTTAAAAAGCTCGCCTTTTCAAAATAAAACAAAGACTTATCGACGGACTGTCATTTGTGAAATTCTTTGTCCGGTTTCAAATGACGCTTGATTTGGTATGACGCTTAGGCTGATCCGATTCAGATCTGATCTAACCGGGCTCGTGTAGTCAAGATATTGAGCAAAATAGTTGCAATAACGTTTATTAAGAAATTAATAGAAGAGTGAATCTTGGATATATAGTTGAAGAAGAAATTATTGATTCACAAGTTGAAAGCTCAGAAAAAATTCTGAGTCACTAACGGGAATCGAACCCGCAACTCTCCGATTACCGGTCAGATGCTCCCCAGCTGAGCTCTGTAGCTGAGTCTCTGTAGCTGAGTCTCTGTAGCTGAGTGGGTAGAGCGCCTGACCGGTAATCAGAGGGTTGCGGGTTCGATTCCCGTTAGTGACTCAGAATTTTTTTCTGAGCTTTCAACTTGTGAGTCAATAATTTCTTCTTCAAATTTTTATTATGCTTCATAGTGACTTGACAAAGTTTTAAGAATTTTAGATTTGCCTTGCTACGTATAAACAGAAACGGTCAAAATTAACTAAGAGGTAATGTATTGATCGAAGAATAAACATTTGTTTACATTTCTAGTAGGCATTAGGCCAAAGAATTGGTATATCTGAAATAACTATTGAATGACAATTTGGCAAACACGTATATTTTCCGATTGTATGTAACATTTGAAAAAAACTCCTAATGTGTCGCCGTTGTTTTTACTGCAAGAACAGGTTTTATTCCTTATTAATTTAAAACGAATTTAGCAAATTTCCCCGTTTTTGACTTAAAAGCTATACATTCAAAACTTTTTCATAAAAAAACCTTTGTGCCAGGCTACAATTTGGCCAAACAAGAATTAAGCAAACCATGGATAAAATTTTCTAGTCAGTATATATCTTTAACACTTCTACAATGTTCACAAATGAATGTGAATCTTAACTATCGTGAATAACACGCTGAAGGAGCGTTTGACAAGTTGGGCTTTAAGGCTGAATGTTCTTTGATGATTTGGGGGTCTTAATATTATAATCATACGTATTTGGTTTCAACGGTTTTTTTTAGGAACGACTTTATATTTATGAGGACAACGAGGATCGAAAACATTTATTGCTTCTTATCCAGAAAAGCCGGGGTGAACTCATTTTATTTATTTTATTCTCAAACGGAAAAGTTCCGGAAGCGTTAAGCTGCATCAAATGAACGAATCCATGTTTTGTGCCGTTATGAAACAAAATAAAGTTTTGTGCCATTAAATTCCTCAACTTCGGGTTTGTTCTTAGCGTGTTCTTAAACTTTTGGCCGATTTTCAGCCTGGCGCGTTCTTGTAAAAATGGTTCTTAAAAAAGAAAGAGCGTACGCGCCGACTCACTGATTGCCCGGCCGCGTTACCATGCATGAAATCGATTTCACCCGTGCGGTCTTCGCCTGCCTGAACTAGTTTTTATCTTGTTTAAAACAAGATAAAAATTCTAGAACAAGAATCTCCGAGGGGTTGATTATATAAACGTGTTTGCTGCATTAATGACGTCACCAATAGATGTCATGCTTAGAGACGCATGGAGTTGATTTTGATAATGATTTTTGGGCAGAAGTTGTTTAACCAGCGTGGACCAAACGACAGACTATCTCACAAAGCGACTGTTTGAATTGGTTTATCGACATCTAACTTCTCCTTACATAATATAGTAATATTATTGCACACCATTTTTTGTACTCGACATTGATTAGATAAGGTTGTTTAGACTATATAAAAGTTAAAATGTGTACAACCAACTGAAAACCCTGAAATGACTTTTTAAGTCGAACTGAAGACGTTTGGTTTTACACATTTTAACAACCTAAACATTTCTATCTTGATTTTATTTTGTTCTTTTGTCGTAGAGTAACTTTGTGTTCCGTTAACAGTTCTTATCTTATTATTGTGTCACAGGCGAATAGTTTTTCGAACTATTTTGTTCGCATGTAATGAAGTAGTGAAAGCAGTTTGACCTGACGATATGTTGTCGTGACGACAACGAAACGTTGTCTAAACTTAGCGTTCTTATGAAATTGTCTTTAAAAACTTCATCAAAATTTTTGACGATTCTCTCTTTTTGCAACTGCTTTCAAATCAGACTTTGCGACAAGTTGTTTAGAGTGTAATGATTAACACGTACAGTTTATTTGGAGATTGGGCTTCAGCTGCATAAACAGAGTCAACTTGCGGAAGTAATATCAGCTTCAACAGAACTTTACAAAGAAACGACAGGGATAAAAGAGAAATCACCGAGTGAGCATGTGGTCATATCGAAGAGGAGACAACAATTCTGTAATTTGTTGAAACATTTTTCTTTCTTAACATACGAATTTAAGGCAAGTCAAACTTTTGTTTTTCTTCGATGTAACTTTGTTTTCCTAAAAATCTTCGAGAATTCAGCTGTAGCGAGGAAAGTATTTGTGATTATAATTTGTTGTGTCGTTTCAAGAAACAATCATAGTTTTCAAATACTATGAGAACATTTCGAGTAATTGGTAAAATTCAAAGAGCTCCATTACTGATCATACGCTGGTCAATCTGCGTTGTATTGAACAAGAAACGCGGAGAAACAGAAATCAGAGTCGGTCGTATCGAGGAGAATGTATCAGTTCTGTAATTTGTGGAAAAGTTTCTCTTTTTAACAAGCGACAGAAAGAATTTAAGAGGCATGTTTATAAGCTTGTTTTATTTTCGATGTTTAAGTTTGTCTTCCCGGCAAATCTCTAGTCATTCAGCCGTGGTTAAAAAAAAGCGCCTATTTGCTCGGTATCGCTTTAAGTGACAAATGGGATTTTCAAAATTTTTATGAGGACGCGCTGATCACATTCCATGTACTTTTTAGGCCTACTTTATACGTCGAGTCTAATTCAGAAGAGATTGATTTACATTAAATTCTTCGATATTTAGACGATAAATTTAGTTCTACCGGCCCAGGTTGAGACTTCGGCGATTTAATCAGACGTCTGAGACGAGATGCTGTGAGACGCTGACAGTGTCCGTCTTTGAAACACAGATAAACTGACGTCTTGGACCAAATCATTTTTCGGACGAAGTTAATTCATTTCATACGCCTCATAATTGTCGAGTTTGATTGCATGGAGAGCTTTGAAGAAAATTCATCGACATTAAATTCAATAATTATGCGTTGATGAGCAGGGCCTTACACGCTTTTTTTATAAGTACACTGACAGATTGGCCAAAATTTAAGAACAGTATTTCAAAGAAGAAGCTGAGGCTCGGGGCTCGATTAAGCAATTTTTTTTAACTTTACAAAAAATGATTCGCAATTTTTCCGCAGAAATTGAGAGTGGTTGCGCTGTAATGTCGCTAATACAGCGGAGTTCTTAGAGAATCAGCAGACGTAACTTAACTTGACCAAGGTAAGAGTTTGAATATGAAACCAGCCCTGGGATAGGCACTGGAAATGAATCAGGGGATGAAGTGAATCAAGAATACACCCGTAGTACATGTATTGCAGTAGCTTAGTTTTTTTTTTCGATTTAAGCCACACATAGAAATAAGAACAAATTAAGAACACTTTGAAGTTCAAATCGCCCAAAAATTAAGAACAATTTGCTAGCCTCGGCCAAATGTACTGGTTCTTATAAAAAAAAAGCGTGTAGTCGATAAAAGGAACTTCAAACACAAAGCTGCATGATGCACAGTACCACCTACACAAAAACAAACGACAAAGTAGAAATAGAAATCAGAACTAATCATATCCCGCTTTGGGGAAACAATTTTCTTCTTGATATACCACAGCAAGAATTTTCAAAAGTCGAGTTTATTATCCCTTGATATTGTCCGGTTGCGAAAAATTTGATCTCGAACTACATGCATTATTCGGTTTTGGCGTTGAAAAAAATATTTGCGAAAAATTTGATCTCGAACTACATGCATTATTCGGTTTTGGCGTTGAAAAAATATTTGCGAAGCTTTTTGTATTAATTCAAGAATCGATAAGCGTGGTTTTATACTGTTTCAATTTTTCGTGAGAACCCAAGTCGCATCTCAAGAACTTTTTACTGATGTGATAAAGAAAGCGACACAAAAACATGAACGAAAAAAATAAATAAAGTGCGCTGAATAACGTAATTAAGCAACCAATGACAGCCGTGTAAGAGGAAAAAAATCCACTTTTTACCGCTAAAAAACGAAAATTTTGCTTTTTTCCCCCACCATCAGTAACAATTTTCATAAAAAAATGTATTTGGAAATACAGACCAGAAATTGGTATTAGTTTTAAAAAACAAAATAAAAAACTTATAATTCTATGCTTTTTGATAATTCTGTCTTTTTGCCAACTGCCTTTGAATTAAACTTTTGCGACCATTTGTTTAGAGTGAAACCGGAATACAATTGTCCTAGCAACTGTTAGTTGATTGCTCTTAAACACTGCCGACATAATTTTAGTTCTCCGACAGCAAGACGAAGCAACTCGCTTGCTCTTAATCAGGTCAGTTGGGTAACTTGAACTCCAATTGGTGTTCGTATCTTTAACCAACGAAAATTAAATTTTCTCTTGTTTAACTGGGAAACGTAATACAAAACAGAAGACAAGCTGCAGGTAACCGACTGATTACTTTGAAAATCTGATTAGAATCCACAGCTTAAAACCACTCGTAGCTGTTTAGTAATTATTTCGTATGTTTGATGAGATCTTAGAAACCCGTAATGCTGCATCAGGCTCCTGTGAAAGATGTAAATATGGTTGAAACCTTCTAAGTGCGCTTAGTTGCTGCTTCTTTCTGTGTCATAACTTGTCATTCAGTTTCTATGCCTTTTCAGTAATAGGGTTCTAACCTACGTGAATATATGGTGCCAGATTTTTATTTATCAGACGCAGTTAACTTGGAGGCTCAGTGAACCCTCGCTAAACTTCTCAGTTTTACTCTCTAAACCAACCCGGTTGTGCATTCAATTTTGTAATTCATCAAAGACAGTTTGGCAAGTTTTGTTTGCGATGTAAATCTAACATGCACAAATTGTTTTCTCTTCAGTTCAACTGTCAAGACGATAGGAAAATACTGTTGCAATCTTTTTAAATTTACTACGAGTTACAGAAATATATACAAAGCAATTTTTTAAACGTCGAATTCTCACGTGCCCGAATTTTCTCGGTACTGGTGAATGAGAAGCAACTGACGATGTTCAATGATTTCGGTCTTAATGCTTCCGTCGGCGCATTTATCTGCATGCAGTGACGCTCTGCAAAAATAAAAAAGGATAGTGTGTATAAGATTAAGCAACAACATGCATATGAACAAGAAAGTAAATAAAAAATAGAGTCTGTGTGCGAAAACAACCATTTACTCTGTGAAAAACGGAGAAATAAAATAAACAAAAACACTAGCAGCAAAAAAATGTCTGAGAATTTAAAGGAACTTTTGTTAGTAAATAAGTTATGCGTTGTACAATTGTAACTGGTCGGTGCTAGTTTATCATGCAATCAGTTTTTTCACCAGCAACTTTAATTTATTCCCAAATTGTTTCATTAAGTTCATTATTGAGTCTAAGTTTTGCAATTCTTAATCTTCTTTTTTCGTTTTATTTGCTCTGGTTGCAAAAATTGATGTTTCTTCTTATCAAATTTTCAAAGAAAAATAAGACTTTTGGCCAAATCAAATTGCAGCAGAACAATTTTCCTCTTCTAGTAAAAAGAAACATTTAACTTTTACTTGCTCGATAAGTTGTGTTCACGCTTAAGGATGAAGAGCTTTTTGTCTTTAGAAATGCTTATAATGACAATAATGATAGCATACCATTTTATTTCGACTCGGCTACTTTAAACTGTGCAGCTGCTAATAAATATATTCTCTGTCCACATTATGTTTTCATTTTTAATTCATAACAACCACAAGAAATATGTACTCCTGATTGTACCAGGAAAGCATTGATAAACATTTCGCTGCTTAAACTTTGAAATCAAGAAAACGGTTTTGAGTGAAAACTGGCAGATTATTCACAAATAAAGGAAATTGAAGTATAGAAGACAGAAAGTATTTTAATTCAATTTCTTTTACTTGTATTTCTACTAAGAACTGGTTTGCCTCAAACGAGTGTTTTTTTTCTTTATTATAAAGATAAAGCCGGATACGTTTATTGATTGCTTGTGTAATGTAAAAATTGTTGTTATTCCAAGGGGTCTTGAACTTTGCAACCCGCCAAAAAATCTTTTCAATTGACAAAATGCAAATAGTAGGTGTCTTTTTTGGGTAACACAGATTAATGCGGCAAAATTTGTTTCTTTTGCAAACAAAGACACGTTTATTGATTGCTTGTGTAAATGTAAAAATTGTTGTTATTCCAAGAGGGTCTTGAACTTTGCAACCCGCCAAAAAATCTTTTCAATTGACAAAATGCAAACAGCAAGTGTTTATTTCGGGTAATACCGGTTGCGGCAAAAATCTTTTCTTTTGCAAACAAAAATTCTTTAGTGACATTAAAATGCAGCTGTTATGAGTTTAATATAAAATTTTAACATATAAAACAAAAATTCATCCATCCATCCATCCATCCACCCATCCATCCATCATCTATCTGTCCGTCCGTCCGTCCGTCCGTCCGTCCATCCGTCCATCCATCCATCCATCCGTTCGTCCGTCCGTCCGTCCGTCCATCCATCCGTCCGTCGGTCCATCCATCCATCATCCATCCGTCCGTCCGTCCATCCATCCATCCATCATCCAACCGTCCGTCCGTCCATCCGTCCGTCGGTCCATCCATCCATCCATCCATCCATCCATCCATCCATCCGTCCGTCCCTCCGTCCGTCCGTCCGTCCATCCATCCATCCATCCCTCCGTCCCCCCGCCGTCCGTCCGTCCGTCGGTCGGTCCATCCATCCATCCATATATCTGTCCGTCCGTCCGTCCATCCATCTGTCGGTCCGTCCATCCATCCATCCATCCGTCCGTCCGTCCGTCCATCCATCCATCCGTCGGTCCATCCATCCATCCATCCATCCGTCCGTCCGTCCGTCCGTCCGTCCGTCCGTCCATCTGTCCATCCATCCATCCGTCCCTCCGTCCGTCCGTCCGTCGGTCGGTCCATCCATCCATCCATATATCTGTCCGTCCGTCCGTCCATCCATCCGTCGGTCCATCCATCCGTCCATCTATCCGTCCGTCCGTCCATCCATCCATCCATCCATCCGTCCCTCCGTCCGTCCGTCCGTCGGTCGGTACATCCATCCATCCATCCATCCATCCATCCATCCATCCGTCCGTCCGTCCATCCATCCGTCGGTCCATCCATCCATCCATCCATCCATCCGTCCGTTCGTCCGTCGGTCTATCCATCCATCCATCCATCCATCCGTCCGTCTGTCCGTCCGTCCATCCATCCATCCATCCATCCATCCGTCCCTCCGTCCGTCCGTCCGTCCGTCGGTCGGTCCATCCATCCATCCATCCATCCATATATCTGTCCGTCCGTCCGTCCATCCATCCGTCGGTCCATCCATCCATCCATCTATCCGTCCGTCCGTCCGTCCGTCCATCCATCCATCCATCCATCCGTCCGTCCCTCCGTCCGTCCATCCATCCGTCGGTCCATCCATCCATCCATCCGTCCCTCCGTCCGTCCGTCCGTCCGTCCGTCCGTCCATCCATCCATCCATCCGTCCGTCCGTCCGTCCGTCCATCCATCCGTCGGTCCATCCATCCGTCCATCTATCCGTCCGTCCGTCCGTCCGTCCATCCATCCATCCATCCGTCCGTCCGTCCGTCCGTCGGTCGGTCCATCCATCCATCCATCCATCCACCCGTCCGTCCGTCCATCCATCCGTCGGTCCATCCATCCATCCATCAATCTATCCGTCCGTCCGTCCGTTCGTCCGTCCATCCGTCCGTCCGTCCGTCCATCCATCCGTCCGTTCGTCCGTCCGTCCGTCCATCCATCCGTCGGTCCATCCATCCATCCGTCCCTCCGTCCGTCCGTCCGTCGGTTCATCCATCCATCCATCCGTCCCTCCGTCCGTCCTTCCGTCCGTCCGTCCATCCATCCATCCATCCGTCCATCCGTCCGTCCATCCATCCATCCATCCATCCATCCATCCATCAAAATTTCGAACTATTTCTACAGTTATACTGAGGAAGAAGAGTGTCTCCGAAAACGTTCTTTTTAAAAAGATGGTCTGAACGGCACAAATTAAAGTTTAATATGATATATTTTACGGCCTACAACAAAAACAGAAAACGAGGTACTCTGCCATCTGCAAAAACCAGAGGTTAACCTAGGCAGTTGGCTGTACATAATTTGTATAACTTGTATATCCAAATAGTGTAGAGAAGAAAAAAACATTATAACCCATAAAAAGGAAACCGATAATAAGTAGAAACATAATAATGTAACACACAAAGAAAATTTCGAACTATTTCTACAGTTATACTGAAGGAGTGTCTCCGAAAACTTTCTTTTTAAAAAGAAATCTTTAAAAGCAAGAATTTAGGTCTGAACGGCACAAACTAAAGTTTATTATGATATTTTTTACGGTCTACAACAAAATTTTAGAATTTGTAGAGCATTTAAAAGATCGTTCAACAGCTTTACACCAATCTAACTTTTTATCAATCAACCGATCACTCACTCACTCACTCAATCAATCATACAATCACTCAATCATTTGATCAATCAACCAATCACTCAATCATACAATCAATCAATCAATCAATCAATCATTTGATCAACCAACCAATCAACCAATCACTCAATCATACAATCACTCACTCAATCAATCAATCAATCAAACAATCACTCAATCATTCGATCAATCAACCAATATACCTACCTAACTATCTACCTACTTGTTTGTCTGTCTATCTACTTTTGAGGTAGAACACTGTTCGATATAGTTACAACTGAACATAAATTTGTGTTACTCCATTTTGCTATACCTGAAATGTTAAATGTCGAAAAGATGATAGTTCTATCTCGTATGCGGAGTCCAATGACCGTGTGTATCAGTACGTGTGTGTTTACACCTACGTTCTTTTTAAGATTTTTTAACTATTACTATTTCCATTTTTCCCAAATAAAAAATTATTATTTGTGATGTTAACTTGTTTTAGTCTTAAGATCGCGCATTTCAACAAACACAATCTCAGAATAATAAATTTTTTTAAAAAATTTACATCACAAGCAAATAACTCATTTTCTTGTATCAAGCTGTTTGATTTTGGAATTTTGTTACATTTTTCCTCGGCCAAGAAAACAGCATTACAACTAAATCCGTATGCAGTGTCGGCATACATTTATCTTTGAAACAGGATCTTAATTACGGTTTTGTATATTTAAGCCACAAAAACTTGATTTATTGTTTTTGCAGTTTAAAAAACCTTTGAGAAAAGCGTCATTCGCAGTTGAAACTCAAGTTTTACTAGAACGATTGAAATGATGGTTTTGTCATGCAAATGTAGTTTAACTGTGCAGGTCCTATAAAGCATTAGTTTTCTAATTAAAACGGCAGTTCTGTGTCATATGGTCTTCTTTTGTCGCCCAACCAACAGCGACGACCTTGTCGTAATTAAAATTCGCCTTTTCAAAAATTAAAATTTGCAATTTATATTTTCAGCAAACAGATAATCTCCAGCCGGAAAGCTCTTTATTTACGTTTGGGTCGAGGTGAAGAAATGAGCTAGATTGTCACCCGAATTTGAAGAAAACCATTGGAAAGCACTCTGAAAAGATACAGTACGAGGCCGATTGGTGTTTAGCTCGCTGTTGGAGATGATGGTTGAAAGTCTTTTTTCATTGGTGAAAAATAGACGGGGAATCCCAGAGAAAGAAACAACACTCGGTTAGAACGCGTAAATCCTCGCTATTTATTGTGCCTGTAAAAAAACTAACTATTTCCTGACAATTAATTGAACAGCGAAAATGATAGCCGCGCTGCTAACGAATGCCGAAATTTTTGCCTTTACATTGTCGTTGTTTATAATGACATTGGCTGCTGTGATCATGAATTTTCTGGTGTGTTTAGTAGTTTATCGGAGCAAAGAGCTTAGAAGGCATATTTCCAGTGTTTTTATAGTGAACTTGGCGATATGTGACTTTATGATGGCTCTTTTTGCAATGCCATTTAGCTTTGGAGCAGTTGTCGCTCAAGAGTGGCCGTTTGGAAAAGTTATGTGTAAAGCGACTGGATTTTGTAACATGGTTCTGGGCTTAGCAGCAGTGCTCACCTTGGCCTCAATTTCGCTTGACCGATATGTTGCCGTAATTAAACCATTGCAATATCGAGCAAAGATGACAATCCAGTGGGCTTTGATAATGATTTCGTTTGTATGGTTTCAAGCGATCGTCTTTTCTTTCATCCCCGTCGGTTATGAATGGTTTGAATTCAACCCTGCGTATTACTTCTGTACTTTTCCGTCCTCTCCTCAGACATTGGGTAGGAGTTACCTGGTGTTTGCCTTGGCAACTTACACTGCCAACGTCGGCCTGCCTTTGGCAGTGATGCTACTAACATACTACCGGATTTTTAACGTCGCCAAACTTCACTCTCGTCGCATTGGACACGCAGTTATCACAAACGTCAATTTTGCTCCTGCAGTACGAGGAACTGCGCTTTCCACTGAGACAAGCCGTCAAAGAGAGTTTAAAGCAGCGAGGAAAATTTTATTTGTCATTGGAGCGTTTGTTTGTTGTATTGCGCCGTACACTACAGTAAGACTAATAGAGTTGGGAAAAAGGGATTTCACAACCTCTCACAAGCTAACCATTGCTCTCAAATGGATTGCGTTCTTGAAGTCAGCAATTGATCCTTTTATTTATGGACTTCTACAAAGAAGATTTAGGTTTGCTTTGCTAGAGCTGTTTGTAGGAGCGCAAAGGGCTCGTATAGCCAGGAACTCGTTGCCGTGCAGCCAGGGTCCGATTCGGTTGAGCGTTCGCGCCAAAAGGGATTCCTCCCAGAGCGAAACGGGCACCGTATTCACTTCAGCAACAAAACAATCTTCAGTGGATTCATAGAAGAGTCAGCCAGTTCTTGTTATTAGTTGGCTGCTCATTTGGTGATGAAAGCGTATCGAGCATTCATCGGAAAATACCACATAAGTAAACATACGAGCAGCGTGTCTAAAGCTCTCTTTTTACACCGAAAGACATCTGCTTCAATCAGTCTTTACTCACTGAATTTGCATCGGGAAATGAAGCAAGTTTGCATTTTATACGTTGAAACGAAAATTAGTTTTTTTCTCCGATATCGATCGATTTATGTATGAATTTTGTTTGCAAATTTGTAATGTTTTGTTGCTGATGAACAAACTATCGCACGAACAGAAATGAAGTTAAGCTGCAAATGAGTTTTGAAGCAATACGGTAGTGCGGACGCCAGATGTCGTCCATTGCTTTTCGTCATTTGACTTGACTGTTTGCCGATACGGTACAAAATTTGACAATCTTCTAAACGTTGCGACTGTACGAGTTTATTGCACATCAAATATATATTACCGCATTTATTTCTTTTTGTTTTTCAGGAAAACTGTATAGAATAAATCACAATTATGCTACAGAGATAAATAAGAAGATTTTTATGTTTTAAAATATGCAAAACAAGCCTTAACTAAGAGATGTAATGAAGAGACGGCTCGCTCAATATCAATATCTATCGATTTCTTGCTCCAAACATATATGATTTGAAATCCCCTCAACATTTTTCTTCTTCTTAGGCAAGATACAAAATATTGGTTTTCTTAATAAAACCATAGAAATCCAAGGATAAACCTTACATCTGAGGTACTGGGACTCATGCCAGTGATAAGTTTGTTGAGAGTTCAGTTCACAGGTATACACGAGTTTTGCATTTTGAAACGAATAAAAATCATTAACATTCATATTCATGCCGAAAACAAATCTCAGCGATAACATTTTTATCCTGATTTTGAATTTCTGGAATTTTAGTTTTGAAGCAAGTAAGAATCTTTTTGTGACTAAAGTCAAAATGTTTAAGATGTTTGAACTTCAAACAATGCATGGTACCCCTACAAACACAAGCTAAAGCTTTTGCAGGTATATTTTAAAGTCTCTTGTTTATTTGAGTGAAATAAATTCAATATATGAGACGCTTAAAACAGGCAAAAACAAATCTTCCGATTCAGTAGCTTGAAGGTAAACTACAAAGTTGACTGTTTTACGGGCGGCTTATGCTCGTGCGGGCGCCAGCACGTCAATGAACTATCATCTCGGAGCAATTGTACTTTTCAAACCGTCGGTTTACTGCACAGCATTTCAAATTTTCAATATTTTTCAAGTTTCAGTTCTATGTCAGCTGCAGTCACACCACGGAAAAAAACTACATTTTAATATATTTGCCGGGTTTCATTGAATAAATTTGTACTATAATACGAAAACATTGGAAAATACTCGGCGTGTAACCGTTAAACCATGTTTTCGACGAATTGGATGTATATGAAGAACGGCAGCGAGTACTAGTCCACGTAAAAACAATATTTTCGTTTTTCAATTTGTACTTCTCATTACAACCCATTTCCTATAAACAACTGCAGAACTTTGTAACGACTAGAAACGGGTTTATATGCTAATTACATCGCATTGTTTTTATAACAACACACTTCTTGTCACCTCAGCGCCAGAAATTTGGCTAAACGCACAAAATTTTCTAAACGTCTTTTTGACATAATAACTATCATCAAATTTAACTATAGAAATTGGAAAAGTACTAACTCGAGATATGATTATACGCTTTGACAAAACTCTAACAAGGATTTCACATCTTAACAGCTTTCTACTTTAAGTACTTTGTGCGTTCATTGAACCCGCTTTCGGAACAAAAGTGGTAGATTATACATGAAGTGATGAAGCTTAAAGCAAGAACTCGGTACAGTCCGGAAGCGTTTGGCATTTTTAGTCACTGTGACAACAAAATGTTTCTTTTTGTGTTTAGACGACAAAAAGCCGTCACACTTTTGCAACATAGCGTAATTTTGTGTTTTTAGATTAAAAATCGAACATGAATAAATAAAAGGCTGCATGACAGTTTTTTCTCCGTTTATATTTAAACTTTTCTTGTCGGCTTACAGTGTGTCCTTGATGCTATAATATTAGTAGTTTTAAATCTTTAAGCCACTGGCACTGCCAATTGAAGCTATCACTATACCAATATTATTGAATTTATTGTTCACTTGTTATGAGCGCGAGATCTCTCGCGTTTCCCGCGAGAATATCTCAGTGCGATATATTTCAAACTGTACAATTGTGTATCTATCAGGTTTAGCTTGAAATCCGGCGGTGACACGTTTAAAAGGCCAATTAGGCAAACCGCTGCAATCAGAATATATAAAATTGCCAAGTGTTTTCTAGAGAATTATTGAAGTTATAACTACGTATTTCCTTCAGCCGCGGCCATGCTAGATGATTTCTCGCACCAAAATACACCATTTAGCGAAAGCCGCTCATTATCCCATCTACCCGGCGGTGACGAACCGTGCTAAACTTTAGTTAAGCATCGCTCAGTCTAGTATGTCCCTTGAGCCCTTAATTACCTTGTCAATTAAACAACAACTCAATCGTGCAGAAACACATTTCGCTTTAATGCACTAAATGCAGTAGTGAATTTTGTAAATAAATAAAATAAACAAATAAGTAAATAAATAGTGAGATCCAGGCGTTGTAAGGCCTAATAAGGACCTTAAAAGAATACCACTAACTGATTTCTTAATGATAGTCTAACTGTTAATGTGTTTTCTTTTAAATATTTGTTTTTAGTTTTTAACAACATTTTGACTCAAGGAGTCACGGGAGAACAGGCAATAGGACCTACAGTTTAACGTCCTTATCCGAGAAGACGCGAAGGTCTAACCGTTTGCTAGTGTTAGAGCAAAGGCAGCACCTTCTCCTCAGTTATTTTAAGACCCCGAGTGAAGGATCGAACCCGGGCGTCCCGCACGACATACTGGCGCTTTAACAACAGGGCTAACTAAGGCGGCGGTTGTGGTGAAAAAATACAGAACTGTCAAAACTCGGCCTTGCGTAGCACCTTTACGGTGTGAGAAGCCTAATCATTTGCTTACTGTCGAATTCCCAGTGTCAGAATACCAAGTGATGACGAAGAAACCGACGAAAAATAAAACCTTTGAAATAGTCCGGTATGCACGGCTCACATTGCATGAATAATTAATTCCTGAGTTGCTACGACACCGGGATGACCCAACTCTTTTTCGACAAGTGTTAGATGGGCTCTAAGGAGATCGAAAGAGTGGACTTACGGTTTAACTGACGTCCTTATCCGATCGAGTAGACGTGAAGCTAACACTCTGCAGGTGTTACTGCAAAAGCAGAACCTTTTCCTCGAATCGAACCCTGGCCTCCAGCACAACAGCATGGCGCCTTACCAGCTTGGGAAACCACCAGGAGGCGGTTTTCCAGACTCCATGCAGACTTTCTTGTATCTGATGAAAAAGGCTAAGAAGATCGAGTAGATATGAACTGGAACGCACTTTGGTTAGATGTCATAGCAGGTCCCGCTAAATGTGAAGAAAGCCGGAAAGAAAAAGAAAAGTAATCTCAAGGAAACTCGGAAAAACTGGCACGAGAGAGAACAGTTTATGTAGATTGTCCTTTCCTGGTCCGTGCAAAGCATATAGCTCCAGGCCTGACGGGGTTGATTAAGTAATTACTATTGCAAAAGCTTGAATATCAGTGAACGTGGAAGGGTTCTATAGACTCGGCACTCTGTAAATGAAGACATCAATAATAGTGATTGGGATGAGAGGGAACTTTAAAAGTTTTTACTTTGATGAACCGATCATTCTTTATCAAATGGGGGAAACAGAGAATTTTTTTAAAATTTTGCGTTTTCCCTTTTTCATCTTTTTTTCCCTTATTAAATACAACTGGGTTTTTTTCCTACTTATATATAAGTAGTATAGGAGTTGGGGGTTCGAGAGCATTTTTGTAAAAATGCCCTCAAACCGTCCCAACTACATACTACTTTCCATATGATGGAAATTATTTTATGGAAATCTATATATGTTTTCATTTT
>JAOBAT010075632.1:0-20699 GCA_026413305.1 Hydrozoanthus tunicans | reverse complement strand
CCCCCCACCCACCATCGGAGGGCTTATTGTTTGCAAGTACTTTATCATTGGCGAGTCTCTCACTTCGTTTCATTCTTTCACGTTTTAAGGAACAGGCGTAGCTCAGTCGAAACAGACGTGCGGAAGACCGCACGTCTGTTTCGACTTTCTTCTGTTCAGTGTAGCCGTAGCTTTGAATACCCGTAAAACGGAGCACTGACAGAGGGAGGGGGTAAAGGGCGCAACGTCGGCTTCCAATGATAACAGCACTCTCAGACAGCTGAAGAAACTACCGACGTTAAACAACGGTGTCTTTGACTTTTTACATCCATTGTGATGCCAGAGCCAAATTTTAAGAATATAATTTCTATAATTTCTTTACGCAAATATCGCAATAACGTATATTTGAATGGTCATTAAACTGAACAACAATCTTACTTCATAAATAGCCCCGCCCCCTTTCTAATAAGACACCCCCTATTTTTCAAAGCCAGAGCCCCTTTTTCTCACGCTCTTGACCAATCAGCACCGGAGTTTCAGTGGTGGTATTTTATAATCAGTGTCAATAAAATGAAAGTTACTCACAGAGATGTAAATCTCTCTTGAAAGGTGGAATTACGTCGGTGCAAGTTACGATCAGAAGAATGGTGTTGCTAGCCTGTGGATAAACTCTAAGAGGATTGCCAATAAACGAATCGGAAGAATACGCATTGCTACGAACTACCCAGTCAGAGTGGGAGCTCGAATCAGCGACAGGCGGTTCTTTAAAGGAAGAATCAGCTGTCTGCAGATCTTCAGTGTACCACTGAGCGGCGTTGAAATTGCTCGACGTAAAAAGACATGTTTCCGAGGTATGAAATTTAATGGTTCTTTCAAAAGACACATCCTATGGTCAAACATTCTGTTTTAAGCAAAAAAAACGTCAATGGAACTAAATTACATGTCATGATATCATCTGCTTTCAAAACTAAGCCAGGATAACTGGCTGCAAGTGTAAATGCTATTAGCTATAATAAAAGTATAAAAAACGTTTTAGCAAGTGTTTGAATTAATAAAATCAATGTACCATGAGTAAGTTCTTCGTTCATTTAGGGTTCGTACGGTTCATGGAAAACCTTGAAAATCATGGAATGTTATAATTTCAAATTCCTGGCCTGAAAAGTCATGGAATTTTAGTTAGGGTCATGGAAAGTCATAAAAAGTGGGGGAATTTAGATTGGTAAAAACGTGTAGAAAATGTAACCAATCCGTATGTTTGCACAAAGAATATGCCTTTTTGCTGAGAAGTCAAAGATTTCGCCGCAGTAATTAGGGTCATGGAAAGTCATAAAAAGAGGGGAATTTAGATTGGTAAAAACGTGTAGAAAAATATAATCGGTCCATATGTTTGCACAAAGAAACATGCCTTTTTGCTAAATAATCAAAGATTTCGCCTTTCAATTCATGGAGATGCAGTGCGGTAAAGCCGTGCAAGAGTTAAACCACTTTAGTTCCTAGAGTTGAAACTAGTAAGAGACATACTCTCAAAATGAACACCCTTTATTCACTTTGTATAGCTTGAATTATGCAAGGAAAAGGGAAAAAATGAAATTACTTTTCATGGCTTGAGGAAAAAGAGAACAATGTTAGGTCATGGAAAATCTAAAAAAGTCAGAAAAAAGTCACGCAAAGTCGAGGAGTTTCAAAGAGTCAAAAGAATACAAATCCTGTCACTAGAAACAGTCATGTTACACTGGAGAGGAAAGAAATGTATAAAATTTTGTTTATCAGCTTATCCTTTATCTTAAGCAAGAGAAAGGGTATAATGTATGAATACCAATATACATATCCCTTTCTCCAGCTCTTCTTTCATTCATTAAAAATACTTTTAAATTTACGTCTACTCTGGGCACATTATTGATTATCTATAAAGTGCCCTATCTCTTTTAGCTTATGAATTCCGTTATCTACAAACATTATTCCTTTGTAAATTTAAGTAAGAAAAGATATGAAATAAAATATACAAAATTTACAAAATGTATTAACTCACTTACCGGGCTTTCTAATTTTGTTCCAGCCAAGCCACCTAAACCGGGTCCAGGACCAGTCCGTAAGTTGTAAATTATCTCAGCTCACAGTGTGTTCTCTAAACCCTCTTGCTACCTGTTTACTTTGTATTCTTAACTCTGTTACATTTATGCTAGTGTTGACAGAGCTTGGCACTCAAAATGTTTTCTAAGAGTTGTTTTTTGTATAAATCTAATACATTTTTGTAAGCAAGTAATTAGGTAGGAATAGGTAGATATTTACAAAGGTTAAACCTTTAATACAACAAGATAGAACTAGGTTATGAAAATAAGAACTTTTTGAATGAAAACATCGAGAAACTTTGCACGCTCCAAGACATGTTACAAGCATTACCCTTTTTTTGTTCTGAATAAAACTGATACCTGGGTATCTGTGTTTCGAAACTACGTTTTTGTTGGTGTTGATGTCCTTATCTTCTATGATCTTTCTTATAGTCAATATAAATCATGTGACCATTGCTATGTTTCTCATTGACCTCAAATGCATACATTGTTTTACCAAAAAATACTAATCTGTAGTTTTCATTTCGTATAGGGGTTCCACGACCTGTTGCCTTGTATCCACTCACGAGGGACACAAAGGGCAAAGATAGAACTAAGACCAATAAACCAGGAAAGCTTAGTAGAGTTCGATTCGCTCCAGGTCCTTTCGGAAAACCAGGAACATCTGTTGAGTTCATGGGTAAAGATAACAGTTTTATCCAGTTCCCCAACAAGGGTGGTCTAGACGCGAAAAACGCTATCACGATCCTTGCTTGGGTGAAGCCAAAATCGAGGAGCGGTCCTATTTTTAATTACCATCCAAACGCTTGGGGTGTGCACTTTTGGGTTCTGAACAGCCGAGGCTTGTTTGTCCGGTACACCAGGAGAAAGGACCGCAAATTTTCTAGCCACTTGGTTAGTAATGCACTCAAACCTAAAAAATGGAACTATATTGGTACATCGTACAACAAAAGGACTGGCATTGCTTCTCTGTTCATTAATAACCGACGTGTGGCAAGGAAATACGTTGGCAAGTTTTCACTATCAACACAGTATCCTGTCCGAATGGGAGCACGTACAAATGACAGACGACGGTTCGATGGATTCGTTTCCTGTTTACAAGTATACAATGTTGCTCTGAACTTGAAACAAGTTATTGCGCAAAGGAACGAATGTGCCAAAAAGCGACGTACGTTTGTATTTTTTGTTTTATAACAGTTCGTTTCTTGATTTGAAGCTCATTTGTTTTTTTCTCCATGGTCTGTAGGAAATCCCCTTTTTCGAAGGATGATTTCTTGCTCCTAATTAAAGGGGCGACATCCTATAGTCAAGCACTGGAAAATATAAGAACACAAAGATCTATTTAAGATTCATTTGTATTTTTTATTATATTCAACCTATTTAGTTTTTTTTTGTTTTTAGATGTGGTCACAGCTACTTTATATGTCTTACTGTTGTTCGCATGTGTTCATGATGCTTGGCATTGCAACTGCATACTTTTGTTTGAAAAACACTGAATGCAATTTTCCAGCCGTGAAATCTTTTTTAAGGTAGCTGTTGCTATTTTGCTTGAAGCTCTTTTGATTGTTTTTCCCATGTGGTTTAATTTTAGCGGTGAAGCCGACGCCCATCAAGCCGATTGGACCCCAACCGCCTAAACCAGTTGGTAAGCAACCGCACTTTTTCTTTTTAGTTGTTGTGTGCAAAATTTAAGGACGCAGAATTTCCCTAGTTCTACCTACGTACACCTGTTTCGTTTTGCTTGCTTTCCGATGTAAATAATTATAATTTGTTTGGTAGAAAAAGACATTTTTTCAGTAATTCAGAAAGTAAATGTGATTGACTTGTTGATGCTTATCAATTTTGTAAGTATGAAAATAAGTCCCCTTGTAAGAATTTAACAGAAAGAATACAGCCAAAACTCTTTTTCTTAATAACTTTTATACAATAAATTTTACAGGTTCATTGCGTCCCAAGGCTGTGTATCCACTTAACAGAATTATCAAAGGACGAGAAATAACAAGACATAGAAACCCGCCAGGTGTACTTGGTACAGTCCGACCAGCAAAAGGCCCGGATGGAAAGCGTGGAACAGCCTACAAGTTTTTCGGCCGTCCCAACAGCTATATTCAGCTCCCCAACGCAGGTCCAATTGACACAAAATATTCGATCACTATCTTGGCATGGATTTATCCTAAAGATAAAAGCGGTCCTATTTTCCAATATGGTCCAAGAAAATGGGGTGTCCATTTCTGGATAGTGCACCGTAGGACCCTATTTGCTCGCTTCACTAGCCGTGGCTCTCTCGCTGCGTCACGACCAGTGAAGTACCGCTTGGGGAAACCATTCAAGTGGTACTTTGTCGGTACAACCTATGATTACAAAACTGGAGTTGCCAAGTTGTTTGTCAACTATAAACTTGTTGCCAGAAAACGAGTTGGCCGAATTCGGCTAGCCACAAACTACCCCGTCAGAGTTGGTGCCAAGAAAGGCGATCGCAGATACTTTAAGGGAAAAATCTCATGCATCCAGGTTTACAACATGGCGCTCAGCGCAAGGCAGATGATCAACCGCAGACGCAAATGCTTCAGCCGAACAGGTAACTGTCGTAATCAGTATGAAAAGTTTCTAAAACACTTGTCTTTAAAATTTGTGTCCTTGGTTACTTTGTTACACATGGTCCTCCTTCTCCGCGTTCCTCAGTTATCTATTTTCCATTTCTCGATTATCAATATGCAACTGTTTCAAAAGCGATGAGACTTGGCTGAAATGCAATTTCTCCGCTAGTACTACAGCAAAGTTGCTCAACATTTAAAGTGCTTCACATGAAAAATCCAGAGTTGTAGCTTGTCCTAATTTAAACACGTATTGTTAGAACTATTAAGTTGTAACTTTAAACGGGTCAAACAAGACTGTCATGTAACAAAGTATTTTTTGATTTTAGGACGGTTGCCAGCTCCAACAATTCCTACGAAGCCAACTGGAAAAGGTAGAGTTTTGAAAACTTCGTTCCTTTGTTTTTTTTTGTAGCCAATGACTCAATGAGTAGTTACTTTGCAGTCGACTAATTTTTTATAACTGCATATGTCTTTAAATCTTGAATTGTTGTTGAATTCTCGTATTATATTCTAGTTCAAATTTCAATTATTCAAAGTACTAGCAAGGTGCTGTTTCGTTTTTTAGTTTGCAAGGCAAAGTTGGACCTCGCTTTTGTTGTTGATGGCTCAGGAAGTATCGAAAAATACGGAAGGGGAAATTTTCTGCGTATTAAGAACTTTGTCAAACGTATGGTGCTGTCCTTCAAGATTAGCAGGATTCATACCCATGTGGCAGTAGTCTTGTTCAACCACCGGACGAGATTAATTTTCAATTTCCGACCGAACCGAGGATTGCGGCAAACTTTACAACGTATTGGAAGAATACCCTATCCACGAGGAGGAACCAGACTAGGAAAGGCGCTTAGATTTACTCGTCGTCAACTGTTTAAGGGTCGTATTAGCAAACGCGGTCGAGCTGTTGTTGTCTTAACGGACGGTAAGTCGCAGGATAAACCATATAGGCCAGCAAAAGATCTCAAGAACGCTGGCTGTCTGATATTCGCCGTTGGAGTCGGGAAGCACTACAGCCTTCGCCAGCTTCGCCAAATCGCGACCAGCAGAAAATACATACTGATGTCTGGGTTCAGGAATCTTCGCTCAACAGTCCGAGTATTGAAGGAAAAAGTTTGCAAAGGTTAGTTGCAGAGTTAAAGCTGTTTTGCGATAGAATATGTAGAAAGGTTAGTGTTTTTTTTTAAATTTTAGGACGATTAAATTGAACGAATAATGATTAAGTTAGTACAGTGTTAAAATACTTTAAGTTTTGTTGTTTAGCTGTTGCTTTTTACCTGTGATTATCTGGATCAGTGTTTGTTGACTGTTTTTACACAAATTAAAACAAGTTTTATTTTTACGAACAACTTTGAGAAAAAATAATGAGAGGTTCGAGTAATTGAATGCCAACTTTCATAAACGATAGCTTTGTAGAAGAAGGGCAACACACGGCTTCGTTAAGACTAGGTTCTTGTTAGTATTAACCATAACTAAGGTGGCATAATTTGAATACAATACTTACGCGAGTTCCGTATTGCGTGCCACAAAATGCCGAGAATGTTTCATTTGCGGAGTACCTTTAAGTTGCAAGATTTATATCACATAGTTTTGTAAAACAAGATTAACCCTCATCCTGCCAAAAATGGTTTCACGTAAATGTCTGATGCTCTATTTTAAGACTGAATTATAAAAGAATAAGCAAGATAATGACCAAATCAAAAGGAAATACTGTAGCAATTTAGGGCTTTACTCAGGTTTTTACAGTTTTATAACATTTTTAATGAAAATTTGGAAATTTCAACAGCAATAAAGGGAAGTCCAGTTATACCCGTCAAACCACCAATTGTGAAGCCGGCCAAGCCTTCACGTAAGTTTGTACAAATACTCTCGCGATAACCACTCTGTTACTATCCCTGTGCCATTAATTCTTAACCATTACACTTACAGTCATTATTCATGGGTTTCAATAGAAGCCGGTAACCGGCGAATTTCGCCACCTACTTCTCAAATCACTGCCGCCTTCTTTCTATAAAAATAAACATTTTTTTTTAAAGTTCCTTGAGTTTCTTACTAACCCCCTTTAGGGCTACAGCCACCTTATTTAATTTTGTCTGCCGCCTACTGATTTGTTTTGTCTTATTTGATTACCAACACGATTCCGTGCAGGCCCAGTGAAAGCAATCGCCGTGTACCCACTTAACAGTAAAACCAAAGGCAGAGATATAAGCTTGTTCAAGAACCCCCCTGGAATTCCCAAGCGAGTAAGGCCATCAAGAGGACCCGATCGAAAACGAGGAGGGTCACACTGGTTCCCCGGAGGTCGAAACAGTGTGATTATTCTTCCAATCCGTCCAAAGGTAGCAAAGACTGTAACACGAGGAGTTAGCGTCTTCGCTTGGATCAAACCAGCGAGAATCCTTGGACCAATCTTCACTTGGGGCTTCCAGCTCTCACTCGGAAGAGGGGGACTCCTAGTAGCTAAGTAAATAGCCTTGTCTTTAAAATACTCTAAAAAAACTTATTTCTTAAGTTTCACTTTCTGGTGGTCGTGTTCTCGTGTTCTTGGAAGGCTTTAACAGACTATACTATGAAAGTCTGTGTACCAATTCCTTTAATTTCACATTTGTTTTTCTATCAATCAGGTTCAAACCGAAAGGGTTTTCACGCTCGGTTGTTATTAAAGGAAGAGGAATTGTTCGCAGACGCTGGCAGTACGTGGGCTTGACTTTCAATCAGAAAACTCGTATCGCCCGTTTGTACCTGAGCGACAAGAAGCGAGTACGTGTGTTAGCTGCCAAACGCTTCCCGCGAAGCTTCGTCTTGGTTTCGAGGCGGCCAGCCTATCTAGGTGGCAGACTCTTTAGGGGAAAAATCTCATGTTTGCAAATTTACAACAGTGCGCTATCATTCAACCAGTTCAGAAGGCGAAAGAAGAGATGCTTCAGAGGAGGTAATCTTTTGGACTCTTCCATTACGTTTTAGTAGGATTCATGCCATAGTTTTCCAGAAGTTTTTGGAAAGAAATCGATTCGCACGTTTTACAAACGCTGCTGTGGAACTACGAAACGAATGAAGAATCTTCAGTCACTACAAGACTTAAAAAAACTTTTGTGATCACATGGGGCAACAAACAAATTTATGCCTTAGTACACCTGACAAAGAAGTAATTACATAGTAATTTGCAATTTGATATTACCGCACACACATGCACCTCACTGGTAAATGATTGTATGCTAAACAAAAAACATTCATTTATTGACCCTCGAAATCGGAGGAACTCAGGGAGAACAGTGTAGAGATAAATGAACAGTAGAGATGAACGGTGTTTAGTAATTGAATTTCCATCGAACATCGCTTCGTTGGTAAGGAGAAGCTTCAATTTCACCTAAATTAAGAACATAGTTATTTTTTCATAAATTCATTTCTTTCTTGTGCTTTTCAAAATCAAAGATTCAAATAAGCAATTTGTTGTTTCTCCAGTTCTTTTCAACTATAGTGTTTTTTTTATTTTGCAGGAGTTAAGCCGAAACCAGGCCCAGCAGGAAAAGGTATTTATTTTTTTGTGGTATTTATATTTCAAAATATCATAGGAAGATTCGGATAATACAAAATTTAAACGAAAGCATAATCCTCTACCGATTGTCACTTTAATCAATAGTTCTTTATTTCACTGAAAAGGAGTATTTCCGAATAGTTTAATCAGAAATAATGTAAATCATGGCATCGTTAGGTCTTAGATAGATTTACGTGTACCCCTGTCCAAATATGGAAAAAGTGTACTCGTAAAGATAGACTTTGCTAAAACAATAAGTCGTGAATTTTAATCACGTGCTTTTTCTTCTTTCCAGTTTGCACAGCTAAACTTGAGCTTGTGTTTGTTCTTGATGGCTCCAGTAGCATCGAACACTACGGAAAAGGAAACTTTGGTAGAATACTACGTTTCGTTCAGCGCATTGTTGCGTCTTTCCGTTTCGGCCGCAAATTTGCTCACTTCGGCTTGGTTGTGTATTCAGGCAGACCTTTTAAAGTCTTTGGCCTTAACAGATACAGAAGGAAATCACAAGTCTTAAATGCTATTGGAAGGACAAGATATCCACGAGGCACCACGAGAACCGGTCGTGCGTTGCGCTTTGCTGAGAGTCGTCTATTCCGCCGCACCCGTTCAAAGAGCCTTCGTGCTATAGTCTTAGTTACTGACGGAAAATCACGCGATTCACTTGTTGGACCCGGACGTTCACTTCGCAGGAAAGGATACCAAGTGTTTGCAGTTGGAGTTGGAAAACGCTACCGAGCCAAGGACTTGTTCAATGTTGCAACTGATCGTAACCACGTGTTTACCGCTCACTTTAAGAACTTGGGCTCCATCATACGGGCTATCAAGAAGAAGGCCTGCAAAGGTACAATATTACAATATCGACAACAAGAACGATTAAGTATAAGACAAACATTGATAATACGAAAAATAAAGGTAGTAATTTCATTTTAATTTTGTATAACTTTGTGTGCCTCATGTCATAAGATTTTTTCCTTCTGCTTCATGTCAAAAAGATTATAAATTATGCTAATACTAAAATATAAGGATAAAAAGAGGATTGCTTAATATAGCTTCAGTTGACGCTGCTTTTTTAAACCACTTATGATAAAAGTCGGAAATTGCATCAAAAAGAAAGAGTTATTCCAAAGCTTTCCAAACATTAAGTGATCCGTCAATGTGTCAAATGGAAGATTCGCTAAGTGAAAGATGAAGCTAGTGTGTTTGAGAGCGGGTAGTGAGTTTTTCCATCTACCAAGACCTTCAAAATGCGCAACCAACTAAAAAGGAAAAACCTGTTGATAGTTTGTTTTATCGTATTTTCAGCTGCAAAGAAACCCGTCAAGCCTGTGAAGCCGCCGAAACCAGGGCCACCCATAAAACCAACTCGTGAGTGAATTCGTTTTTGACGTTCTTCTGAAATATGTGATCCCTTAGCCACTCATAATATGTTACTAGTCATTGGTATTTTACAAACTTTAATTGTTACAAGGCCTTAATGTTGATTCTTAAATTAGCAAAGAAAGCTTGTGTTCGTACAAGATACTTTAAACCATTTTAAAAAAGATTTAAAATCCTTGGCTTGGGTTTTTAAAGGCTGGTTGACTTTGAACCCGGGTAACAAAAAAAAAATTGATCAACAATTTGTTCTAAATAATAATTAGGGGTTTTAAAAAAAGCACTACATTTTTCACTGAAAAAATTGTCAATTCCAAAATTACAACACTATAAGGGTCGAAAACAACAACGTAGGTTAACATATTAGCTCCAGATCAATGAGCACTAACCAGCCGTTGAACATCTGGGCCCAGTTGGCAAATTTTGTAAGTGTTAAAGGGCTTCTCATTTTCCAGTAATGTTTGCATTAATTGTATTCTCTTTTTAGCGAAGTAACTTTGTTTTGCACCGCTTAATTGACAAATTGTTACTTAAAACTAAGAAATGCCAATGTAAAATAACGTTGAATAAACTGCTCAGTGAAACCACAAGTCGCAAGACATATTTCTCCAACTAAACAACATTAAATCTCCTACAATGAAGATTTCTTACTAGCTTTTGAGACTTTCTGGCTGCATGTCAACCATACTTTTATTCAAAATGCAAGTATTCTGGTCGAGTTTAACAAATGTAACACTTACCGTCAATTAGCTTTCTAGTTTAAAGAATTAAAGTAATATGAAGAGAAACTTTATTTTGTCAGCTGTATATCGCATATAAGTGATAAAAAACACACAAGCACAGAAGAGCAGCAAATAACTTCAGACCGGCAAGTAGAAAATACTGTCGCTATCTTTGATTTCCCACTGTAGATTACTAAGTATTTTTCTTATTAAAACTTTAGGCGCAAGAGTTCCTAGTGAGTTTGGAGGGACATGCGCCTTACTGCTCTCCTAAAGTAGCCTAGAACTCTATTACTGAACACCTTAACTGTGACTTGAACATTTCAGGACCAATTCGAGCATGCGCTCTGTATCCACTAAGCCGCCGCACGAGAGGACGTGACACTAGTCTGTTCAAGAATGCACGGGCGTACTTACGTGGAGTGAAGTTCGCACCAGGCCCTGATAGAAGACGAGGAACTTCAGTTAAACTTACCGGCCGCCGTAATAGTTACATCAAGGTATTGCATAGTTTTGGTAAAATCGTAGCATTTGTTTGATAACTAACTTTTTCAGGTTTTTAGAAGAATATCAATTAGGGTGAGAGTTTTTGGCTGTTTATTATTTTGTTTGTAACTAAGAAAAGAAAATTTCGTATCCAGCTTGCCACAAATTCTGAAAAACTGGTAACAAGCGTTTATTTTTGTTAGCAAGGACCACCTTTAGGTGGCAAGTTCAGTCCCTGAATTTAACTACCAAGTGATAATGATAAGAAGCTCATTGGTTGTTCACGGTTTCATGCTTTTTTCCTAGTGATACTTTGATTCGCCTGTCTCTTACAAGTACAATTCCTTGTAACCTCGAAACAGACGGCAGTTGGTTTTCACTCATTTATTAAAGTAACTAATCGGCAAACATCCACACAACGAAGCGGGCTCCCGGTGACTAACAGTTTATTTACCAACTTTAGGTGCCACTGAGGAAGATAAGACGCAAAATCAAGATTGGAATAACGTACTTAACATGGATCAAACCAAAGAAGAGATCAGCTCCGATTTTCAAGTTTAGCGTCTATTTCGGCATAGACAGACGTGGCCGCCTTGTAGCTCGGTTCACGCCTTCGCGAGGCCGTGGTATTAAATCTGTTGTGTCACGTCGACCTGTCAGACTGAACCGATGGCAGTATGTAGGCGTTAGCTACAACCAACGCACTCGTGTTGCTGTTTTGTACATTAATAGCAGAGTCGTTGGAGCTAAACGAATACCAACTCGAGTGAAACTTACCAGCTTTAGGCCTGGTGTTCTTGGAGTCAGTGGTCGCAAGACATTCCGCGGACGAATTTCATGTCTACATATATACAACGCACCGCTCTCACCACGCCAAGTCTCTCGGCGTAGTAGGAGATGCTTCAAAGGTAATTACAGCTAGAACGTTGCTCCCTTCTGTTGTTTGGTGTAAATTGGTCTCTCTTAAAGATTTACCAGAGAAACAAACGCAATCAGCTTGCTGCGACGTTTCGACATTCAGGCTGACTATAATTTAGTTATGATAGAGCATATAATTTATGCACAATAGGTGTATATTTTCTTCGTGATTAACATAACTATGTTCTTACTCTACTCGTTGTATTGTTATTGACCGTCGAACTGCATTCTCTGTGATTCACATTTTAACAGTTTTTCATCAAAAAATCTTTCATTAATTGTATTAATATTGCCCGTTGAACCATAATGTACATATATGCTCTTTCCTAATAAATTTTATTTCAAAGTCAAGTCTTATGTTTAAGTATCCAAGTATGAACTAGGCGTCGTCGCGCGACGTCATTTTTGTATTTTAAAGAGTAATCACGGTTGTTGACCAATCAAAACGCTCGTACTACCTGAACATACTTTATAAAATAATATATAGAGCTCCAGCTTCTTTCAGTATTTACTTCGCCACGATGAAGTAAAACTGCATAGTTACATTTTATTGACTGACAAAAGTAAATATTGATTACTCATCAGGTTATTAGCTATGGCTAGACATTAGAGGTTAAACTTTAGCCGGCTATGGCTAGGATGGATAAGTTTGTAAACCATTTTATATGTTTGTCCACGCCACTGTCAAAGTTGTACGAATATTATTTTTTCTGATATCTCGCTAATTACATTGTTCTGCAGGACCTGTTCGTCCACCAAAACCACAACCCGGACCCAAGCCAGTCAAGCCTGGTAAGTAAACTCGTTCTTACTCGTTTTTTTTTTTAGTTTCTAATATCTTTAGATGTTTCCTATGAGCTATCGTTGTTCAATTGCTGAAAAGCTCCAAGTTTCAACCAGGAGGATATTTTGACATTTTGTAAGTCGACAACTACGTAGTTTCTTACTAGGTGTAAAGAAATTCCACTTTAACGAGAGCACCTCTCCTTACAGAGAAGTTAACACGAGTTTAAGGGAAAATAAAGTACCTCAGGAAGGATTACAATGCGAAAATTTTTTTGTTAAATCTTTCCTTTATTTTATGAGGGATTCACACCTGGCAAAAGGGTTGTTAACTCTTTCTTCAGAAACCTAAGTTAAAAACCACGCGACAGCCAGTTGGTTTTATAAAAATTGAATCTGAAGTCAAATTCCCCTATAGTACAAACCCCCTTTTAATAGTTCAAAACCTCTGCTCAAACAGTTTGCAGAACAAGGGTAAACCTTGTGTTCCTCGTTGACGGATCTGGAAGCATCGAAGCATCCGGGAAAGGAAACTTTAAACGTTGCCTGTTGTTCGTGAAAGCTCTGGCGGGCTCGTTTAAGATCTCAAGAAGGAACGCACGAATTGGATTGGTACTTTACTCAAATCGCGCTTGGGCACTGTTCGATTTAAACAGATACGGTAGCCGACGCGGTGTGTTCAGGGCTATTGACAAAGTGAGGTAATCCCAGAAGCAATAGAGAAATACAAAGCTTATTTTAACAAACGTTATGGTAAAGACTAAACTAATCAATGAGATTAAGACCAGTTTTAAACGCAAATAAATCCTTTTAAGTGAGAATTCTTGGTAAGACTACAAATTTTATTACTAAATTTCAGACAGACAGACAAGAAAATATTTAATATCAAAGAAATTTTTTAAGACTTTATAATGTTTTTTTTCGCAATTTTGACCGAATGGCCAAAGGACTAAGGCCGAGTCCATAAATGTGACGTGTGAGGGGGGACAGAGCACGAATAAACTATGAAATAAAGAAAAAAAATTGACCGTATTTCTAGTAATTTTATCAGTTGTCGCTTTCTGAAAGATTTGTGTTTGGTTCGGTTTGGTCAAAGTTTTGTATTTTTCGAAGACAGTTCGAGGCGGGACGTTTTAGCGATATTATTAGAGCATTTACAGTATTTTAAAAGCAGCCTCTTTAGACAAACCAGTCACAGGTATTTATGGAACAATATAATCGCGCGCCCACAAATTTTTGTCTTATGGCCTTAACCATGAAAGAAAAGCCACTTTTGTCAGTATTGTAGACGTAATGCGTTATAAACTAGTTTCATGCCATGGTGACTTTCCAGTCCTTTTTCTCAGCTGTGAACAAAGTGAATTGACTTCGTTTTAAATAGGACAACAACCATCCAAAAATACTCTTTTTGTGCTGTTTTGACAGTATCATTATAGTTTGTATGCTTTTGTCTCTAGCTAGCGCATTGATCAAAGTTTTTCCCTTTTGATCAGATACCCGAGTGGAGGAACAAGAACAGGACTTGCGATTAGAGAAGCTGTCCGGAAAATGTTCAGAACGCGAACCCGTGGACGAAAAGATGTCATGATCATTATGACAGACGGAAAATCTCAAGACAGTGTTGCTGGAGCAGGGCGACTTCTTCGACGCAAGGGGATTAAAGCATATGCCCTTGGCATTGGCAAAAGATACAACGTTAAACAACTTTTCCAGATAGCAACAAACCGAAGACATGTTTACACTGCCGATTTCAAGACCTTGAGATCCTTGATCAGGATTTTGAAGACTAAAGTGTGCAGACGTAAGTATACTGTTACATTCTTTCTCTTACAGGATTAGTAACCGCTTCATTGGCCTCATCGTATACATGTAATCTGGAGACAAACAATTTGATCAATCACCAAAAATTCTTTCAGATAGCTTCCTTGTACTCTACCTACTGGTCTAAAGAAAAATCTTGTAATAGTTTCAATCTGTAGGAAAATATACAGAGGTTTCTAATTTTTAATTCCTTTGTTTTCTTAGGTCCCGTTATCCCTGTGCGTCCAGGTAAGTTTCATTAAGTTAGAATCAGGGTACGAAAATGTGAATACTATACTAGATGTTAGATGTAGCATTGAATAAGCTACAACACTTACCAAAAGTTAGTTATATACGGAAATTCTGTTTTGTCTTTTTTTGAAACAAAATTTCAGCTGATTGCTCTGCCTTTTCCACAGTAAAACCACGTGTACCCACACCACAAGTTGTATATCCACTCAACAAGAAGTTCCGAGGACGCGAAAAGAAGAGAAGAAACCGCCCCGCTCGGTTGGTTAATGTGAAGTATGTTCCTGGACCAAAGGGTCGTCCCGGAGGAGCTATCGAATTCAAAGGAAAACCAAACAGTTATATTGAGATACCTAACCGTAGAGGAGGAAAGATTGACACTGTCAACTCCATCACTCTCATTGCCTGGGTACTACATCAAGGTAGGAGTGGTCCTATTATTCATTTTAACAGGAACGGATGGGGCCCACACTTATGGATGGTTGGACCGAGAAAGTTGTTTGTACGCTTCACAAACCGCCGCACTCTCCGAGGAAGAAAATACTTGATCGCAAACCCAAGATTTTTTAGACCACGAAGATGGAACATTGTTGGAGCCACATACAATGGAAGAAGTGGCGTAGCAAAACTCTTCATTAACAACCGATTTGTGTCCAGAAAATATGTCGGCAAATTCCAACTTGCAACCCAATACCCAGTGAGGTTGGGAGCACGTCAAAGAGACCGCCGTACTTTCAGAGGACGTATCGCTTGTGTACAGATCTACAAGAAGGCGCTCAGTGCTCGTTTGATCCGCCGTGTCAGTAAACGGTGCTTCAAACAAGGTGAGTTTACCACGTTGTTTTGCTAGTCTGTCAGTCTTAATTTATGAAGCAAAAAGTGATAACGAATGTTTAAACAGTAAAGGTGTTTGTTTAGTCTTTGATTCAATTAATTCCTGTTGTGTTTTTGTGCATTGTCCGTCCTACACCAGAAATTTAAGTGTTAATGTAAAGTGCAGCTGGTTTTGTAGTTACAACACTGGTTCTTTATGCATCGATAGAAAGTGGTAATGGCAAAGTGCTACCATATCATGCTACATACCAACAAGCTTAATTTTCAGCGAATGTTTACTTTAACCTGCTTAAATTGTGAAGAACACTTCAGGCCTTTTACACCTCTTTAAGCTCTTTAAATACGTTTTGGTTCTAAGACTTAATCTAACCTTGGTGAATTTATAAATTCAGTTACTCGTGTTTTCTTTTATGAGTTTTTTTGGAAATTCTAAATAAACCCAGCAGAATAACTTACAATCCTCTTACTTTGTGCCATAGTTAAACCACGTGTACCCACACCACAAGTTGTGTATCCACTCAACAAGAAGTTCCGAGGACGCGAAAAGAAGAGACGAAACCGCCCCGCTCGGGTGGTTAACGTGAAATATGTTCCTGGACCAAAGGGTCGTCCCGGAGGAGCTATCCAGTTCAAAGGAAGACCAAACAGTTATGTTGAGATACCTAATCGTAGAGGAGGAAAGATTGACACTGTCAACTCCATCACTCTCATTGCCTGGGTACTACATCAAGGTAGGAGTGGTCCTATTATTCATTTTAAGAGGAATGGATGGGGCCCACACTTATGGATGGTTGGACCGAGAAAATTGTTTGTACGCTTCACAAACCGCCGCACTCTCCGAGGAAGAAAATACTTGATCGCAAACCCAAGATACTTTAGACCACGAAGGTGGAACCTTGTTGGAGCCACATACAATGGAAGAAGTGGCGTAGCAAAACTCTTCATCAACAACCGATTTGTGTCCAGGACATATGTTGGCAAATTCAAACTAGCCACCCAATACTCAGTGAGGTTGGGAGCACGTCAAAGAGACCGTCGTTATTTCAGAGGACGCATCGCTTGTGTACAGATCTACAAGAAGGCGCTCAGTGCTCGTTTGATCCGCCGTGTCAGTAAACGGTGCTTCAAACAAAGTGAGTTTACTACGTTGTTTTGCTACTATATCAGTGTTACTCGATTAGGGCGAAAACTCATTTTGAATGTTTAAATCGTGGTTTTCTTTTGTTTATACCTTAATTCTTGTCTTTCCTGTTGTGTCGATGTACATTCTCCACCTAACTCCCGTAACATACGTCTAAACGTAAAAAAACATGGTCTTGTCATAACCACTGGTATATTTCTTGCATTGTTGTGATGCGGTAGTCGCAAAGTGCTTCCCCACATGCTACTTACCAACAAACTTAATTTTCAGCAAATGTTTACTTTAACCGGCTTAAATTGTGAAAAACACTTCACGTCTTTTACACATCTTTAAACAAGTTTTGGTTCTATGACTTAATCTAACCTTGGTGAATTGATAAACTCAGTTTATAGTGTTTTTATTTATGAGTATGTTTTGGAAATTCTAAATAGACCCAGCAGATATAAAGATAATAACTAACAATTATCTTTTTTTGTGGCAAAGCAAAACCACGTGTACCCACACCACAAGTTGTGTATCCACTCAACAAGAAGTTCCGAGGACGCGAAAAGAAGAGACGAAACCGCCCCGCTCGGGTGGTTAACGTGAAATATGTTCCTGGACCAAAGGGTCGTCCCGGAGGAGCTATCCAGTTCAAAGGAAGACCAAACAGTTATGTTGAGATACCTAATCGTAGAGGAGGAAAGATTGACACTGTCAACTCCATCACTCTCATTGCCTGGGTACTACATCAAGGTAGGAGTGGTCCTATTATTCATTTTAAGAGGAATGGATGGGGCCCACACTTATGGATGGTTGGACCGAGGAAGGTGTTTGTACGTTTCACGAACCGCCGTACCCTCCGTGGTAGCAAGTACTTGATTGGAAATCCAAGGTACTTTAGACCAAGAAGATGGAACATTGTTGGAGCCACATACAATGGAAAAAGTGGCATAGCAAAACTCTTCATTAACAACCGATTTGTGTCCAGGACTTATGCTGGCAGATTCCAACTTGCCACCCAATACTCAGTGAGGTTGGGAGCACGTCAAAGAGACCGTCGTTACTTCCGAGGACGCATCGCTTGTGTACAGATCTACAAGAAGGCGCTCAGTGCTCGTATGATCCGCCGTGTCAGTAAACGGTGCTTTAAACAAAGTGAGTTTAACACGTTGTTTAACTAGAGTAGTATATCAGTGTTACTCGATTAGGGCGAAAACTCATTTTGAATGTTTACATAGTAATTTTTTTTTGTTAATGCTTTGATACACTTTTTTCATGTTGCGTCGATGTACATTGTCCGTCTTACTCCAGAAACATGAGTCTAAACCAAAACGCAGCTGGTCTCGTAACCACAGGTATTGTTCATGTATCGCTGTGAAGTTGTAGTCACACTTTTGCTGCCAATTAATTCATGCTACTTCCCAACAAACTTTATTTTCAGCGACTGTTTTGTTTTGACCGGCTTGAAGTAAAAAAAAAGAAATTCAAATCTTCTATACATCTTTAAGAAAGTTTGATTATACAAATTTATCTTGCCTTGTTAGATCAGCAGCTTATGTTCCTTGGTTTTTCATCTATCAGATTGTTTAGAAATTGTAAGTTAAACCAGCACTACAGATAATGAACATCTTATTTTGTGGCACAGCAAAACCACGTGTACCCACACCACAAGTTGTGTATCCACTCAACAAGAAGTTCCGAGGACGCGAAAAGAAGAGACGAAACCGCCCCGCTCGGGTGGTTAATGTGAAATATGTTCCTGGACCAAAGGGTCGTCCCGGAGGAGCTATCCAGTTCAAAGGAAGACCAAACAGTTATGTCGAGATACCTAATCGTAGAGGAGGAAAGATTGACACAGTCAACTCCATCACTCTCATTGCCTGGGTACTACATCAAGGTAGGAGTGGTCCTATTATTCACTTTAACAGGAATGGATGGGGCCCACACTTATGGATGGTTGGACCGAGAAAGTTGTTTGTACGTTTCACAAACCGCCGTACTCTGCGTGGTAGCAAGTACTTGATTGGAAATCCAAGGTACTTTAGACCACGAAGATGGAACATCGTTGGAGCTACATACAATGGAAGAAGGGGCATAGCAAAACTCTTCATCAACAACCGATTTGTGTCCAGGAAATATGTAGGCAAATTCCAACTTGCTACCCAATACTCAGTGAGGTTGGGAGCACGTCAAAGAGACCGTCGTTATTTCAAAGGACGTATCGCTTGTGTACAGATCTACAGAAAGGCGCTCAGTGCTCGTATGATCCGCCGTGTCAGTAAACGTTGCTTCAAACGTAAGTAAATAGAAAAGATTTTGGCACTAAAGATAATTTGTTTTCTGCATATTATGAATTGGAGTTGTAAATGGTAGTCTTTTAATGACTCTTCGAGGTATTTTACTGAAGTTAATACACGAATTTTAGTTACCGGTCTGATTTAGCGGTTGTCAAATTTAAAGAAACTTTTCTTGGAGCAATTGTCGATTACAAGTAAATTTTTTTGTAGCATGAAAAATGAAACCTTTACCATGAACCATCAACCGCGTTCTATTTGACTCGTTTTTTGTTCTACAACTGAATCCTGTGTTTAATATAATAGAGCGTAAGGAAATCTTGAAAGTTTTGGCAAGACTTGTAATCGTAATGTTATATCTTTATCTTACTTGGATTGGATTACAAAGCTTATAGATAACAAAATTGCTTAGGAGAAGCTGGGGGTTACGGTGTCCTCAATGCTACCATTAATTTTAACAACTAATCTCTTCTCTTTCTAAATTCCAAAGGTAAACCAGTCGGACCTGTAAAGCCTAGTAAGTTAGACTTTTACATTAAGTACTCCATGTTGTCCCTACACCATTGTTTAGTCTTTTTAATTGAAGCATATGAGTATTGTATCCGTGTATACAGTATTCGTACGCTGAACATTTGTAATGTTTTAACACATTTTGTTTTGTTTTCGTTTCTGATTGATAGTGTAGGTTTCAGTAATTGCATTGTGTTTTTCTAGATACTTTTGATTACAAGGATTTTTTCCCCTGTTAAACCAATATACAAAGCAATGTATAGCATACTACTAGTTGTAGTGTGTATGAAGAATTTGATTTGCTGAATTTCTGTCAATGACAAATGGGCGATACTTTCTTTTCGCCTCACCTGCTGACTCAATTCTCTTTTATTCTTTTTCAGAACCGATTCGTGCAATTGCTGTCTATCCGCTCAACGGCCGAACTAAGGGAGGTGACAAGAGCTTGAACGGTAACCCACCGGGCTCGCTCCCGCGCACAAGACCAGCCCCTGGACCGGCAGGACGGCCAAAAGGTTCCACCTATTTCCCTGGTGGAACAAAGGGTACGTTACCTATTAGACCAAATCTTATCCGGGACCTTTTCAAAGCTGATGGAATCACATACGTTGCATGGATCATGCCGCAGCAGTACCGAGGTTCTGGTGTTATCTTCAGTTTTGGAGTTACCTTTGGTCTCAGAAGAGCTCGCCTGTATGCTACCTTCCGACCACTGGTTCGAAGACGCTTTGTTCGACCTCCGGAAGTTATCAGCAGAATCACTGTTCCAAGTAAGAGATGGTCGTATGCTGCAGTAACTTACAACCAGAAGACAACAAAGGCTACGCTTTATCTGAACAACAGACGTATTGCGAGCAAGAAAATGAGATACAGAATGACACTCAGTGGTTACAGAAAGGCTTACATTGGCAAAGGCTACCGCGGTCGCATTGCGTGTTTGCAGGTCTATAAGACTGCTCTGACGGCTAAACAGCTCCAGCAGAGGAGAAAGAGATGTTTCCGTGGACGTAAGTAGAGTATTTTCGGCGAAGACGTTATTGATTCTATTTTTGCTAACTTTTAAAAATCGTTTAAGATTCTGTACGATTAATTACGTAACTCAATTTAACTTAAGCATAGTCGTTGTAAGATATTCGTTATTAATATTTTCTGAATGAGATCAAAATTAATGATGGTTTTTTTTGGCATTTGGATCACAAATAAGACAATATAATAAAATTAATTAACATTTTTTTGTTACCTTCAAGGCCCCATTAAGCCAATTCCACGACCACCGAAACCAACGCCTACCTTTGGAAAAGGTAAGTTTCGAATAAGTTTCCTCTTTTGTCTTAGAAAAAATATACTTATGTTGGGATTTGGATTGTTTAAAACTTGAAGATACTGAAGGGGTCTTATCAGAGAGGGGTGAGGGGGCTTATTAGAGAGGGGG
>JAOBAT010075621.1:0-20703 GCA_026413305.1 Hydrozoanthus tunicans | reverse complement strand
GTAAGGAGACTGAAGATAATAGAATGGGGGAAGAGTTCAGTCTAAATCCAAAGCAAGTTGTAGCAATACATTAGCATTATATATGAATAAGTTATGTTAAAGAGTCATAATTTAGATGACAGGTGCCATAATACTGAAGTTTAACTTTGTCGACTAATCTATTGAAAAATTAGTTTAACTACCTATTGATGAATAATTTTTTTCTGAAATTGAAATTTTAGACATGGCTGATGAGTGCATGGCAGTTTATGAAAGTTAACAGTCGTTTGCAAGCAGCAGAGGAAGCCATAGACAGAATCATGTCTATTCTTAATGAATTTTTTGGGGGAGGAACTCACAGTTTTAAGGATGTTCAAAATGAAGTTAGTGGACTAACAGAAGAAATGAAACGTTTGAAAAATATGATGGAGGTATGTGAATTCAATGAACCTGTGTATGTTTCTAAATGTGAAATGTTTAACCTTTTTTGAAAATTATACCATAAACTCCAGTTTTGGCTAAGTACCAGTTTGTGTATACATGCAGTTGTGAAGAGTAATTTAACCTTTCCAAGCCTCGATAATCTATTGACTTTGTAACTCAATAATAATTACTAATATTTCGATAAGAGTAGATGTACATTTGATTTACTTTACAAGCTACAAAACGTGTCCAATGAAAGCGAGACGTTTTCTGTTTTTTTTTCCCTTCTTGTTGTTATACTTCATACTTGTAATAATTGTGAACGTGCATGTGCAAGTGCCGTAGCGTTAGAACCCGGGAGGTACTCCCTACAGTGGGATGGTAGGTATGACCGTCATATTTTTAGGGGCTAAAGTTGCCAATCCGGTATTTTTTAGGGGTTGTTTAAAAAAATCCTGTGTTAAACTAACCAATATTTTAGGGTTTAAAAACTTGAAGCTATTGAACTGCTTGTAGTCCCGTGTTTTAGAAAACGTGCGTACTGAACATGAAGTTAAGACGAAGGTCCTTCGGCGAACGTCCAATTACGTGCGCGATTTTATTTACTGCATATCACGTTCGGCGCAACAGCAGAGGCCTTAGCACCGACCCGCTAGCTATCCCGGGAAAATTTTCAGATTTCGATTGGTATTTTTTAGGGTAATCTTAAAACTGAGAGGTATCTTTTAGGGAGGAAAATTTTTATCCCTTGGTATTTTTAGGGTGTTTTGGGGATTTTTCCGACGGTCATCCCTACCCTTTTGACCCCGAAGTAAACCCAACCCCCCCCCCCCTCCCGGGGCGTTAAAATTGCTTCTTAATCAAAATAGATATTTATACTTTAATATGTTTTCCAGACGTTTTTCAATTTTTCAGATACTCTTTTTGAAAACCTCCAAGACTTTTTCAAGTTCAAGTCTACGTATGAATCCTGTTGAAAATATTATACACCTGATCGATGTTTCTGGTAGAATTAATTTACTCGGGTATCAAATATAGGTTGTGGGTTCAAACCTAGCGCTTTAGCCATTTTTCTCAGGCTACTCGCTTTTGAGTTTTTTTCTCAGTGATTGGATCAATTAGATGTGTATCTAGAACTTCTTAAATTGCTGTTTTAGGGAGGAGGGTTTGAAGAGAGGCTGAAGAACCTAGCGGACATGCAAGAATCTCGTAATCTTGGCAGGTTACCAGAAGCGCTTAAAAGTGTAGACAACCTTGTTACAAAAGACGAGTTGAAACAATACGTTAAGTGGCCGGCACTCGAGGAAGCTCTGAATGTGAAAAAGAGACCAACATCTGCTCAAGGTGTCGTTATGATTGACAACAATCGAGATGGTAGCTCTGAGTGCCGGCCAAGAACTGCTCCTTGTAGTTCAAACCAGACCCCGATATCAACACCTACACCCCCCAAGACTGCAGTTTCTCGCTGCACGCAGGTACGTAAATATACTGTAAATTGACTCACTTCCTAATCATTTTAACAACCGCCTAGTTTATCTCATGGCCTATAAAGCTCCTCGATTAGCGGACCAGATTGAAAACTGAGAATTAAACCGCATACCGGGTGAATCTTTAAGGTGTCGGAAGAGTCTAGGAATCAAATTTGATGTTTTTTACAGGTCAGGAAAAAGTATTTTCAAAATAAATATAGTTTCAATCGGGAAACAAATTTCATTTAGCGGGAGTTGGTGCCTTAGATGTATTTGTTGTCTGTGATGACTAGGATTTGCATAAGCCAACCACTCTTAGGCACTATTGCTTCGGTCTGCTCTTTTGAGTATCGTTAAGGCCGATTTACACGGTGCAACGTTTGCCTACAATTACTGCACACAACTCACCTGCAACTATTTTATCGGCCATTTACACGCTTGCAACTTTTGGCCTTGTAACACAAAAAACGCGTGCAATTCTCTCGTGAAAATGGTGGACACCCGGAAAATTGCGCTATTAACTATTATAGTTATTGTCTTGCGACGAAAAAACCGTAGACAACACTGATGTAAAATCTATGTGGTTAAAAGAATGGTTGAAGCGAAGAGCAGATCAGCCCGGTTTTTTATAGTTATAGCTAAGACTTGAAGAACAGGAAAGCTATTGAAGATATCTTCGCATGGACACAGCAACGCTTGAGCTCGAGGTTGGTCAAAAATTAGAACGAAAATTTACCACAGACCTCACCACTCAGATAATTTTGTTGCAAAAACGTTAAAAACTGCATACAACTTTAAAACATGTTTCAAAATTCTACAACTTTTTTTGAATTGCAAGCAATAGTTTTAGGCATGATTTTCACGAAACAATTCGTGTTGTATGTATGGCGTGAGCGAGTTGCACGCAACAGTTGTAAGCAAGAGTTGCACCGTGTAAATCGGCCTTTACAAAGCACTAGCAGTATATTAAACGTGCCTTCTCACTCTAAGTTGATCTAACATTCGCGACATGTTCATGAAAAAACAACTGTTTAGACCTGAAGGCAAGAATGGTAGGCACGTGCTTTAAAGATCGCCAGTATTAAATCTTGCGAGTACTTTAGACCGAGTCAGTAATTAAAATTCTAATAGTCATAATTTGAAACTCTTTCGGACATTTAAATATTTGGAATTTTTTTTTCAGACGATTAAATATTCGGACCCTTTCTTTTTATCCGCAAACTTAATCGTTCGTATATTTTCGTAATTGAAATATACTATTTCTGGCGTTAGGCTTAATGCTTTTTGGATGATACTCCACTGCACTCTTCTTAACCCTTACAGCTGCAGTTGATTGGTGTATTCAAATTAGAGCTCAAACTGTACTTTCCATCTTCAGAATATGCTTTGTTAAATCAATTGTCATTTTCTCAAAACCAAGGAGAAGTTAGAAGTTGACAACTTACTCAGAGTGAAAGGGTTGGTATTTATGGCGTCTAATGCGGAACAAATTCGCCGGATTAAACGTTCATGGCTGATTGTCGATTTCTGTAACATTGAATCTAAAGCTTCAGGTATCAGGTTTACAACTCAAAGTTTGACCTTAACTTAAGAGGATATCGATGTACCGCAAAGTGAGATTTTCATTGTCCGATGTATAAGTTAAATTTATATTCGAGGCGACTGTGGTTAAAGAAGCTTAGTTCACATATCCAATTAATGGCTGTTTACTTGACATGTTGAAACATTTACTTAGAATCTAATGCTAGTGTAATGAGGCCCTAAAGTTCCATTAGAAAAGAATAACAAGTGGTCGATTGTCGAAACTCTTCATAACCTATGCCCTGTTTTGTTTAGGTTGAAAGTCCAGAGATTTCCAGGCAAATTACAACAGTCGAGCACCCGTCAGATGAGATGCTTGAGTGTCTTCAACGAATTGGGGAGCTGACGGCTAGACACGAGGCGGTGGCTGAGGAGGTGTCCAATCTTACGGCAACCCAGCAACAACTTAGGGGAGAGTTAGTGCGAGTGGAGGAAACCTTGCCTAGAAAACTCGACAAAGATCAGTGGAACATGCCAGGGGACATCCAAGAACAACTGGAGAGAATGAAGGAAGGTAACGCAATCGGGATTTCAAATTCAGTGCTCGTTCGTTTTTGCATCAGACTTGACACTATAATATTTTGTTTATCTTTTCCTTGATAAACTTTGAAAATTAATTATTGCTATCATCAATTTAGATCGTAAAGAAAGATTGTGCAAACTCTAATTCGATATTTGCTTTGTAAGAGTTTTGCGGATGAGTACGGACATCATCTAACAGCACGACATACGTCCACGAGATGTTGTCGTTCAGTGGATTGAAGCATTATTGTTATAATATATAGAGGGTATAATATCAGTTACATTAGTCTAAGTTTATTTATTAATGTCCATTATTGTCAACTTCAAATGTGGTGTACAAGCGATTAAGGTCAACTTTCAGGGCTCTACCAAATAGGTTGGTAGTTAAGACTTCCCTTCTGAGACAGGAAAAAGGTTAACGCGAGGAACCGTAATGTGGTAAGGAAGGTACGCTTAGAGTTTCATGTTTCGAGACTCGTTGTACGTTTTGGTGTGGCTATCAGTGCTCTGAACACCTTTCGTTCCCCATCTTGTATTCGCCCTTTCCTTTTACAGCGCTTACTTCTCGACTGCCATAACAGCATTTATCTTTGAGACATTTTCAAGTGGAGTTTGAATGTTTTTAACATATCAACTTCAATAATCGGTGAAGTTAGTATTGTCGCTTGCCATGACAGGCCTTTTCTAGTTAGCCAATCAGTTTGTTGTTGGAACTGAGAATAATGCTTCAACTAAGTGGGTTGTAGAGTTTCCACTGTTCTCATTAGTGGAGGGTCACGTATTAGGCTAGCTGTAATTATCGTGCGCAGGTTGATTATAGTTAGCATGAGAACAACTTTTCATCATGGGCGCCTCGCGTTTTATGGATTTTTTGGTAGGTAGAGATTAACACCTCTACTTCGTCTTGGAGATTAATCGCCAAATATTCACTTCGCCCTCAGTGAATAAGTTTTAAATGATACACTCTATTCAACAAATGCGGTATGCTATTCTCTTGTTGCAGACAAAGATCGTTTTGCTGAGCTCAAGCAGATGGCTCGAGACAACAGAGACCAGATAAATGGAGTGAGGCGTGAAATGGCAATGATGGCACGCCAGAGTAACAAGACAACAGTAATCGAAAGGACCACACCCCTTCCGGGGCTCAATAGCGAGGAGCTGAACACCTTGAGGGGGCATCTGTACGAGCTGCAGAATGAGCAGGAGAAAATTGCCGAGGAATCAGAACAAAGACAGTCCCAGCTGGTGGAAGATTTGAGTAGAAAACAGGTAAACCTTACTATGCAAGTTTTATGTTTGGCGAAACTTAATGGATGACTACACTGGTCGGTTTTCTTGTTAGTGAACCGTTGACTTTGATTTCTTGATTATTCAAAGTGGTGGAGGATCGGGGCACCGTCCTAAAATGAAGTCTGTACGCATAAGCTATTACTAGAAAGAGTCTGTGTTGAACTGCAACTTTACAAGTCCAAAGACATTAATCTGTTGAATTCAAGTGGTGGAGAATGGAGGTAACCCCAAACATTGCTCAGCGTAAGATGGTAGATTTTGGTCCAAAGTTTAAGATCAGCTAACCAACTCATTGTACAATCATCCCTCGAAAGGGAGGTATTTGTATATAAATACAACGAAGGAAGCTTCATAGAATTTATCTGTCACCAGATATTGATCTTGAGAATACCCTGTTACTTACCAACCAGTTGTATATAACAGCATCTTTCTTTCAAAATCAGCAAAAACGTGATTTACTTCTTGAATCTATGGCTACAAGTGCGCTTAATGTTAGTCGAAAATTTTAAACTCTTTTTGAAGCTCAGAAGGAAGATAGTTTTCGTCATAAAAGAAGATGATGCAATTTTAGTTTCTTCATATACCGCTATTAGCCTTCTGCAACTGTTGCAAGATATGACGCCAGTTTGGCTTCTTATCCTGCACAGTAAATAGAAAAGTATGTGACCAATAAGGGCGCACGATAAGTTTTATCTAGTGGATTGGTTAACACTGAACTCGATTACCATATTCCGTAGGAACACATTGACGCTCTCTATGACTATGTGGAAAGGCTACAAGAAAATAAGGCCAACAAAGAAAACGTTGCAATGGAGATGGATGTAAAAGCAGATAAGATTGCTCTGGATAGCAAAGTCAGCCTGGCAACATTTGATGACACTTTTAACACATTGGGGGAAGGCCTGAGGGAAACAATGCAAAAGATGGATGAGTATATGAATGAAGAGATGGCGCTGAAGCAAGCACTGGCGAAGCTGTCTTCAGATCTGAAAGGGAAAATGGATGGCCAGGCCTTCCAGGCACTAAAGGATTATTTAGGTATTTGCAATTTGGAATTTTATTGACCATTCGTATAACTCATATATACAAATGCACCATCAATCTAAACAGGGCTTAATGCTAGTCTACGCATGTTTAAGTTATTCATCGAAATAATCGTGAAGTGTGTAGCTCCTGAAAAAAGGCAGGTCTACTGTTTTTCATGAACAAATTTAAATGATTAGAATTTGAATAGTCTTGGGATTTCAATATGGCAACTATTAGATTTTAAAGTCCTGAACAAGCATCGTCAGATTTCTTTCTTAAACTGACTTTTAGATAAATTTGTTATAGGGTTTGGGATTCCGCAATCGTACCCAACTCTCCTCAGTTTAGTCTTTAGCTGTTAACAATCTTTTTCCCAACTGTCTTGTTTCCAGAATGCCGCATCTCAGATATACAAAAATCCAGGAACCGCATTGCACAAGAAGCCAAAATGAGTCCTGCTGAGGCGGCCGGACTTAGAAGAAGAATATCAGTTAACTGTATCTCTTGTAATCGTCCAGTGGAAGTTGGAATAAAAGAAAGAACCCAGCCATCATTGCCTCAGGCACAAAGTATCCGCATGAAGAAATCCAAAGGACCTTACCTTTCTTATGAAATGGACCAAGTAAGTTGGGTGGCCGATGTTTTTATTCTCAGTTAACGACGGTCCCTCGTGGAAAGGCGAAAAAAAGGGAAGAGAAAGAATCTCTCTCTATCTAGCTCTCCCTCTCCATTCGCCTTTCCACAAGAGACCGCCGTTAACAGGGAAATATCTCATAGAAAGAAATGATGTAGTCTCCGCACGACAATAATCGCGTTTCCAAAAAAAGTGGAGCTGCGGCGTCTTTTTAAACAGTTTTGGACTAAAACCCAATTTATACTTAAGAATGAAAAAAAAGGGCTATGCAAAGATATATTTTGGAAAGGGAGAAACTTAATTTCATCGATGCTAGGATGAAATCGGCTGTGGAAACCATGATTACTTGCCGATTCATTTTGGGTTTTAAGTTTCAACTCTTCCTTGACTCGATGGAATGACACTGTTCCTTTGTCAAAAAGTCTATCCTTTCCTTGCCGTTTTTCGTGTAGCGCAGATGAGTCTTCAAGTTCGGTAAACTGCGATGATCTTGCCGATTCTTTGGGGGTCTTGCTGAGTACAACGTTTGAATGTCGTCTTTTTTTAAATTCATTCTTTACTTGATGAAGTTGAGATGTTCTCCTGCCAATGCAAAACCTTTCTCCTCGCTTAACCGTTTTTTTTTTTGTAAATTGCAAGTGGGGTTTTAATTCCATCGAGTCGATGAGTCTGAGATTACCTTGCCAATTCATGTTGGGTTTAGACAGCGTCCGGACAAAGTTCTTTTTCAATTCATTCTTTACTCGACTGAATTAAATGTTTTACCCTTGTCCATATTATAATCTGAAATTTCCAATGATCATGTTGCCGCTGATCGGACGGCCCACCAACTATGATTTATCAAACATCACAAGAGGACCTCGTAGTGTCGAAACTTAACAATGATACGGTAATTTTTCAAAATCGAAAATTCTCGACAAACTTATAGCGCTGGTTGAGCTGAGGTCGTTGTTGAACTAAGGTTAGTTGTAGCATAAGTAGCGGTGTTATTAGCCATTCCACAAAGATTGCGACCTTAACATTTACCCACAGTTCTCAGCGAATTCCAAACCTTAACTTGCTCATAAAAACGCACAAAGAGAATCTAAAAAACTAAACTTTGATGTTCAAAGTATTGTTAGTGCAAGGAAGAGTTTCACAAACTTTGGCTTCCTCTGAGTCTCTTTAGCGATGTTAGGTCTGCAAAGCATTGTGGTAAAATGAACAGGCGCCATCTTTTTCGGAAAGGTCAGTTGGAAATGGCCATAACCATTTGTTTCAACTCTGCAGATTCGGCATTTCCAACGAGCACACTATTCTGTACCAGGCCCTTGGCGGGAAGATCGTAACTCCGCACTTACAGTCAGAGACTTCATGTTATCGGGTCGACCTTGCGGTGGCAGTCATACTGTTATGTATAACCAGCTACGGCGTCCAGCACGAGTAACTCAGCTAAATCATGTGCTGTCCAGTGCAGGTAGGTTCGCAAGGCTTTCGAGTTTTGTTCTAAGTTGTTAGTGGGTCAGTGAAAAGCCCTTTACTCATGCCATGATGGACTCCACTAGCTCCTCAGCCAACTTTTTTAGGTCGAAAGTCAAAAGAGCGTCGTGCTCGCGACGGTGACAAGAGACAAAGTTTATGCGAAAAATTAAAAAGATTTTACAAAGTCATCCTTGTTACTGAGGATACGTAACTATTATATTGTTACAGAGTGTTGCCCTTCATTGGCTCATGTATGAATATAACACATAGATTAGAGTCCAGAGGCCTTACCAATAGAACAGGGTACAAAACGTAGATCTGTTTCGTAGGTCGCGGGTTCGAATGCTTCCGAGGTCAGATATTTTCCTCTTTCCTTTGTGCGTGTTTATGGGGTTCTTTGTTGATGCTGTTGATCAGCGAAACTTGTATTGTGCCCCGTTCTAATGGTAATTAAGGCCCCACTCGAAACTATGTTGTATTGTTATTGTCACAAGCTTCAGAACAGAAGTTCCCCAAACAGTAAATAGGTAGGTTGTACAATGTCAGTCGTGGAGCGCATAATAGTAAGTGAATCGTGATTGAAAACAAGAGAAAGAAAGTCACTATTGTTAGAAAGATAATTACTATTGTTTCTTAAGTTTTGAAGCGTGTCAAAGTAGGGCTTGTAACGATCAGCTATGGAATTTGTCAGTTGTCATTTGATGAGCTTTCTAAAACTAGAGATACAATAATGGAGGCACCTTGTAGAAGTCAGGTTAGTCTTTGTCCTTTACTAGACGCTTAACGGCCAGAAGGTACGGGTCACCTTTTCATTTATATTAAGGTGACAAGGTTAATATCACATTTTTTCTCAGTGGGAGAAATTCAAAGTTCATCTAAAAAGAACTTTAAGCAGATCACGTTTTGTTCTTTTCGATACCAATTATTTTAAAATTATGAATGTAAGGAGAAATTAGCTGTTGTTAAAAGAGTGAAAGGTTAACATTCAGCGTATCAGTTATTCACACATTGTCAAACCTTGACTGCAGCTCGTGAAGAACCGATTTCTCAAGAAACTCCAAAGTGGTCACGTGAAGTGTCCGTTATCGACATGTTGCAGGGCTCCGATGGTCACGTGTACAAAGGAAGATATAAGCAGGTAAGTTAAGCCGTGGCTACACGATGCAACATTGCATGCAACTGAAGGCCTTCGTCTAGCCACACGGTGAAATCGTTGCTTGCAATGTTGCAGGAATAGGATCGGTTTCTACTTCGCGCAACAATTTCAAAGCTGAACATATGTAAATTCGTTGACTGGGACATAACTAATTTAGATTATTCTTAATTTCACCAGTGCTATAAGTTTTTTGACGATCACAGGGCTTTCGGGCTCCATCCAGAGCCCTTTGCCAATGACAACTTGTTAGATTGTTGCACTTGCTCGGCCTCGATACGAGACTGGGCCGAGGCAACGCTGCGTACACTGGGGAGAGTTGTTAACCTCGGTCCTGGTTCATCCCAGGTCTTTTCTGATGGATCAACACCGCCTCACTGATTTTGCGTGAGAGGTGGCCCAGTCTTGTATCGAGACCGAGCAAGTTCAACAATCTAACAAGTTGTCATTGACAAAGGACTCTAGATGGAGCCCGAAAGCTCTGTGATCGTCAAAAAACTTATAGCACTGGTGAAATAATCTAGATTATTATAATCTAAATTAATTTCAAAGCTGGCTACATGGTGCAGTTCTCCTATTGCGCGCAAAGTTGCATGCAATGTTGAAATGGCTTAAATCCCCATGCAACGCTTGGCAGTCAGGGGTGTAGTTTGGAAAGAAATTTGCCATCCCTAACAGCCCTAAACACGTGTTGCTAGAATCAACCAACTTAGACCCATACTTTCTCGTAAAACTAAATTGAGAGAAATTTGATATTCCTCTGCAGCGGGTTTATCATTTTTTTTATTACCAAATTTCTCATCTTGTACGAGTTTTGTAAGGAGAAGATAAATATTGATAAATTGAACAGGGCTAAAAAGGTTAAATCAGACATTTAAAGAGGGAAGCACGAAATGTGCCTGTACCGACGCCGTTTCAAAACTTTAATGCGTCGTACGTACTTTGTTATCAGCAAGTTGGCATAGCACTCGTTTCAATTTTTTTCTTATGGATAATGGTTTCTTCGTATGGTAATCCTCCATCTTTCCTTCTCCTGTTTCCACAGACGCTACCTTCCATTCCTACAAGAAACTCTTCCCCTCCTCCTGTAGGCAGCCGCTCGTCGGATTCTCCACCAAGCGTTAACAGCGATGGAATGCGTACCACAAACCACGCAGGATTGAGTCGACCACAGCCCCAGGTACGTTTTTCATCTGGTTGTAACTGTATATTTAACTTCGCTTTGTAGAATTAAACAAACGGTTAAACAGCCTCCGTCCGGAATTAACTTTAGTCTCAGTCAGATGGGTTAGAGGTGGATCAAAGTTTTGGTTTGGTTAATAACATTTTGACTGCATGAAATAAATAGCACAAGAAGACAAAGTCAGTAGTAGCTGAGTGGTTAGCGAGTTAGACTTGTATGCAATCTTAGGGACCCAAGTTGACCCCCTGGTCGGTCAAATAATGTGTACAGACAGGACTTGCCCCAGTCGACTCTGCTTTATAATTCTGATGGGGGCAAACCTGTGATTGATTAGTGTCCTGTCCACGTGAATTCAAAGTCTCTCATCTGATAAATACTGGAAACCTAGGATAAGCGACAGTTTAGTTGGCCTTTTATGCTCGAGAAGGATTCAGCTTACTCGATTTTACAATGTTTTTGCTTTAAGGGTGAGGAGAAGGGGACGACCCAGAATAAGACAGATGCACAAACGAACGAAGAGAATCCCTACGAAAAAACGGTGACACCACCAACATCGCGGCGAACAAGTCCTAGAGCGAGGATAAAGCAGATTGTCCAAAGGCACAGTTCACGTTCATTGCCTTCGAACCCAGTCCCCTCACCTTCGCCACCAACTGTAACCGAGGGAGAATATCAACAGGTTATCTTGAGGAACGAGGTCCAACAACGAGTAGGTCGCAGAAACACGTGTGAAGTAGGAGACTTGTGATCCTTTTTTCTGTTCAACGAGTTGCCTTTCTATCTGATCAACTTGTAAGACCAAAACAAAAAATTTGGGTAAACATAACGTCGCCTGGTTAGCCCAGTTGGTAAGGCGCCAGTCTGCCGTGCGGGAGGCCCGGGTTCGATTCCCGGTGTCGGACCTTCACTCAGGGTCTTAAAATAACTGAGTAGAAGGTGCTGCCTTTGCTCTAACATCTGCAAACGGTTAGACCTTCGCGTCTTCTCGGATAAGGACGTTAAACCGTAGGTCCCGGTGGCAGACCTCGAGTCCGGTTGTCTGTTCTCCCGTAAGAGAGAGAGTCTTACACGAGTAAGGGCTATGACCAAATGCTGGTCTTCTCGTGTTTACCGAGTGCCAACCTTTTTTAAGTTCCAATTCACCAAGGATTTAAACCTAGTTTGCACCATTCGGCGTCCACTGCGACTGCCTGGTGCCGAGTAGCAGTGCGTAAAGGATTTTCTTGGCGCATGGCGAGATTATTTATATTGGCGAGCTAGCAAGGATATTCACTTTATTCATGCATTCATAAAACATTATTCGTCTTTGTATTGGCGAATACCTTTTGTAAACTTCAACTTTCATGCCAACATGAAAAATGTAGTTGGTTTTAAACATTTTAATCGATTGTGGTGTTAAACCTGGATTCCAGATTCTGGCACAGAATAATTATAGTTGTCGATTCCTTTCTAACCCATCTTGGCAGCTTCTAACTACCTTAATTTATACCTTTTTGCAGAAGCATGAAGGGCAGCCAAAAATGTTTGCACCCAAGCTATCTGGCGAAATCATACTGTTAAGCGAAGGATCCGAGGAAAATTTAGGCCCACTCGAGAAACGTTCTAGCGCTGACGGGCTTCCACATACAGATTCAAACGAAACAAGCAAGCACGCATCGCCGCCATTACCGGAACAGCAGCAGTCTACTGACTCGGGTTTTCCCTCAAAACTGCGAAGCAATGATGGCTGCAGCTCTGAGCGAGACGACGCAAACACTGTAGATAGCGTAGATGTCTCGTAGAGTAGTTCAACACTTCAAGATATTTACTAAAAGTGGTCTTGACTCTTGATAAATTAAAATTTCCTATCCGCACCACAATTTTCCGTATCCTTCTCGTGTGCAGAATTTCAAGCCATGAGCTTTGGCTCAAAAACAGGAATACAGAATGGCCGTTTCAAGCGAGTAAAGTTTGATATTTGCATCATAGCATCGCGAGGCGAATTTCTCCCAAAGCTCTGCCGCACACTAGACGAACAGGCAATGAGCTAAACTGTTTCCTCGTGTGCGATAATTGTTGTGTATGAGAAGTTTGCCTTGCGAGGCTACGATACAAATATGACACGCGACACATATTTGCCTCACCGCCTCGCGAGACGAAATTCTCACAAAAATATGGCCGCAGACGAAAGGAACTGTCTTAAGCTCTGAGCCACGTAAGGAAACGTTTTCAGTCATTTCTTCTTGTGTACACCAAGCTTTAAGTTAGAACCTATATTATTACGCGTACATAAATCGATTGTTACATTTCCTTCAGTTAAACTCCCATTAAAGCTGGTTTAACAAAAGCATCTTGGTGACCAAGTTCCTCGATAAGAGTTCGTACTTACTTTCCTCAAGTGAAAACGGCCTGATCCATTCCAGCAATAAAGATGATTTGACAACATGTCATTTTCTGATATCAGTTTATTTTCTGGTACCAGTAGTATTATTGAGGAAAAAACTGTAAAACTATGTACAACACTTAAGATTTGATTAAAAAAAACACTTTTGTATTATTGCAAACAGCATATAAACTATGTACAGAACTTTGTTTATATTAAACGAAATGTCTCTCGAATATGAAATTTTAAAACGCTGTTCATGTTAAAACGTTAATCTGGATTGCACAACACATTAGACAGTTAGCATAACTTTTGAAAAAATATCTTCAAAAAACACAACGTCAAATAAAGTCTAAAAAATAGTACTCATTTTCAAAGAAAAAAAGAGAAGTACCTAGCCGGTTCAATTTTTGTTTCTCAAGAATCGTGAATGTATGAATTACATATACTCATAAAGTGGCAAATAACTCGATGACAATTTGAGTTATCTGTTTTTGAAGTTAGGAAAAAAAAATAAAGGCAGAGGACTAGGTAAGTTATCGAAGATGACCAAGGGTGGTCCTCTAAATGGCATTGGTGGACCACTGAACTGTGGGCAAACATGTGGATTCCAAAGAGGGGGTCTTGCAAGTGTCTGATTGGTCTGAATTTGCCCGCGTTTTGCTTGGATGCTGTTTGCGTTCTGTGCATTGGAGAATGCACCCTGTCCTTGGTTGTGATCCCTGGGCTCTTGATCTTCTTGGTTTTGAAAGGAACTTTGTTGATGGGCACTTGGGGCAGGTTTTTCTCCTGCAGGTTTACAATTAGGACGTTTCACTTGGTTTAAGTCGCTTTCATCTTTTCGTTCGGCCCTCGCTAACCGGATTTCTTGAAGCTCTTTTTGAGGTAACAGAGGCGGTATATCCTCAATTTTTCTCCTAGAAAGGTCTTTCGCGGTTATCCGAGGCGACTTCGATCGTCTCTCTGTTTGATTCCTAAACACTGGCGGCCGCGAGTCACGAGGATCGGGGAAAAGCTTTCTTTTCGACAAAGATCTTTTTCTGATATCTGTACTTCTAACGCTCTCCCTAGTTTCTCGGGAGTCTAGGGGAAAATCTTGGTTGCCGTGCTTTGGGTTAGCCATATTTCGTTTTGACAGAGGATTAAATCTGCGATCCCTTTCTCTTATCCGATTCCTGCCGTCTCTGGGACCCGGTGGAAACCTCTGGTTATAAGTTTCCGGCGAAGACATTCTTCTATGTCTTGATGGTGATTTACTTCTGCGATCCATTTCTCTCTTCCAATTCCTGTCGTCTCTGGAATTTGGTGGAAATCTCTGGTTACAAGCATCTGGCGAGGTCGTTCGATGTCTTGATAGTGATTCACTCCTGCCATTCATATTACAGGTCCACCCCCTTTCACTTCTGGATTCTGATGGAAACCATTCGGTTTCAGTGTTCGATGAATATACTCCTCTCCTTGTCGGTGATTCATTTCTGTTATTTGTATTTCCTTTCCACTGCCTGTCAAATCTTGAATCTGAAGACCATTGGTTGTTAGGATTTGGTGAAGGCGGCCTTTTTTGTCTTAATGGAGATTCACTTCTGTGATTCGTATTTCTGGTCCACACTTTGTTGTCTCTGGGTTCTAAAGGAAACCATTCATTATTTCGATCTGGGATGTCCATCCTTCGCCTTGAAGGTGATTCGCCCCTCCAACACATATTCCTGATGAAGCTTCTGCCATCTGGATCATCAGGGGGAAACCTGGGAGGAAATTCATTCTTGTTATCCATTTCTTCAACCCAGTCCCTATCACCTTGGTAGCGTGGATCATGCCTTTGGTTATTGAGGGAGAAGTCTTCTTTGTGGATTCTGCCAGTTGGGGGCAATCTATACGTTCTATTTCTTCTATCATAAGGTGAATATTTCCCTTTAGGTGGTAATCTATTACTATTCCGGCGAGTTTTGCCTCCATGAGGAAATGTTTTGCTCTGACTTCGTTCTTCATTAGCTCCTTGATGGCCACCGGCTTTATTTTTGTTAGTTACCTTTTTACGAGACTTTCGCTTTCTTGCTGATGGGCGATAATTAGCAGAACTTGACTTTAAACAACTCTTTAAATTATGTGATGATTGGTGTCGTATAGGTGTACATCGGGGTAAATTTTCGATAGAGGATGAAACCTCATTGCACTGTTGGGACCGGTTGGCAGTGTCGCTCTTGCACCTTTCCGTTCTTCCAGTTTCAATAGTGGTCCTCGCTATCGTAGTCGACGATGATATTACCGAGGAAGAATCTTTTATATCAGTTTTGTTTGAGCCTTCCCTATTCTCAATTTTTTCTTTTAGGCTTTCTTTTTCTTCCGCAGCAGTCTCTCCAACTTCGTCGTACTTTTGTCTAACTTCACATTGATCTTCGAATTTTTCTTGGCTATCTTCCTTTCCTTTATCATTTGTCTGACTGCCTTCTTTTTCTTCCCCTGCAATTTCTCCTTCTTCGCTGCACTGTTCCATTTTCTCGTCCTTTTGTTTAAGTTCACCTTGGTCTGAAAATTTCTCTTGGCTTCTTTCCTTTCCTTTATCATTCATCTGATCGTCTTCTTTTTCTTCGCCTGCAGTTTCTCCTTCTTCGCTGCACTGCTCCATTTGTTTCAGTTCACCTTGATCTTGAAATTTTTCTTGACTATCTTCCTTTCCTTTATCATTTATCTGATTGTCCTCTTTTTCTTGCCCTGCAATTTCTCCTACTTTGCTGCACTGTTCCATTTTCGCACCTCTTTCTTTCACTTCACATTGACCTTGAAATTTTTCTTGGCTTCTTTCCTTTCCTTTATTACTGGTCTGACCGTTTTCTTTAGTATCACTCTGCTCTTCAAAAACTCCTGGATTAACTTTTCCTTCTTCTTTATCAACTCTCTTAAATTTCTCTTTCTGTTCTTCATTCAGAGTTTTCTCTTCTTTTCTCTCTATCTTTTCTTGGCTGGTCTCTGTTTCTAAGTTATCTTCATGTAACTGCTTTTCCATTGCATTGCCCTCAGATATTTTCCCCTCCGTTCCTATTTCTTTATCATGTTCGTCCTTAACTTTTTCGGGTTCCTTTTCAATTTTGTTTTCCTTTCTCATTTTGAAGTCTTGTGCGTTTTCAACACCTCGAAATTCATCCGCCTTTGTTTTCGTCTCTAATTTTTTGCTCAGTCCGATTTCTGTTTCATTTTCAATTTCATGCTCTAATTCATTTTCCCTTTTGAAACTTGTTTTAATCTTCCCTTCCTCTCCAACAAATAAGCCTTGCTTCTCTTTGGAGTATACGTTTCTGTTTGTCTCCGTTTCCGTTTCTTTTCGAAGCTCAACAGTCCCATCCTTTTTATTTTTATTTTCTTTTGTTTTGTTGTCCTCGGAAACTTTGGTCATCTTTGAACGACCTATAACTTCTCTTAAGTTATCATCGTCTTCCTGTTCAGCTTCAGCTCTTTCTTGCGGTTTCAAATTTTGATTTTCCTTTCCTTTGTCTTGGTTCAAAACTACACTTCCCTTTCTTGTTCTTTCTTCATCTTGTTGTCCTCCTGCTACCAGCTTCCCCTCCTGTGGGTCAGTATTAATGTTGGCCATCTTCCTTGCTTTCTTTTGTTTTTGCCCTTTAGCTTCACTGTTGTCAATTTTCTCACAACGCAAGACATTCGAAAAATCCAAGGAAGATACGGCAATCTTGTTCACAGACTCTTCTTCTTCATTTTGAGCAGCTGCGGAGCTTTTCTTATGCTGTAACTCGTCTCCATCAGAAATGGTGCTTTCATCATTACAGTCATTAACTTCAGCTTTATCTTCTTTAGCGGGTTTCTTTGTTACAGATATGTTTACTTGTGAATACAACAACGTTTTGGGTATACTGTTCGAAAGTTTATCGTTTTCGTTACTACTGTCTTTCTGAAAGGGTCGTTTCTCCGATTCCAAGGGTGATTCTGTTACAATTTTAGCAAGCGAAGAATTGTTCCGCATAATTTTTCGCCTCACGCCAACAGATTCGCTTTGACTTTGATCTGCAGATGATCTTGCGACATCTTCCTTTTTTGTTGGTGTAGATTGCTTTCCTTCACTCGACGTAGAATTCGTTCCTAAAACCTGCTGACGTCTCATTTCCACTTTTTTTCTGAGCTCGTATAACTTGTCCGGTGAAATAGCTTTATCTTTGTTTGGGGCCACCAACTTCTTTGGGCTTTCAGGGGGTGTATGACGCTTTCTGTTTAACAGAGGTAGTGGCTCAATTAATTTTACGGTAAGTTTATTTTGCTGCTTTTGTGAAGCTTTCTCGTAATTGTGATGGGAAGCACCCCGGGTAGGTTTAAGCAGTATCATTTTGTCGACAATTTCTTTTATTTCTTTCGCTTTATCAACTGGCAAAGAACTTGTTGATTGCGCCGACTTAACTGTTTGCATTTTCTTCACTGTAGCTGTGTTACATTTTAGCTGGAATGATCTGCATCTACCTGTAATAGACGTTTCTTCATTTAGTGGAGTAGCAGACTTATTTGCAACAAAGCTTTTTGTGTTTCGTGGTGTTTTGGAACTCGTCTCCATATCCAGCGATGCGTTTATCTGGTCAGAGGATTGATGGTGCTTTCGTGTCGCTGGTATAGATGGCAAAGAATTCAATTTGGAAGGGATTTGTACACTTTTCACGTTATTTGAAGCCTCGGTTCCACCTTCAATAACATGCTCTTCAGCCTTTCTATCATTGGGGAATCCACTTGCATTCACAGAAGGTGCTTTACCATCAGAAAAAGTATGACGGCGTTTTGATACCACAAACTTTGAAGGTGGGGAATTAATTTCGGAAGAAAACACTGGATGTTCTAATTCTTGAAAAGTTTCTAAACTTGCACCAATCGACACACGAGTGGACCCTTCCGCACTCTTTGTAGCGTTACTCTCTAAGTTGACTGTTTTCTTTGGGGCCATACTTGCTTCTACAGAAACTGCATTAGACTCAGAAGAAGTGCGACGACGTTTTGTCACAACATCCCTCGCTGGCAGGGAACTTACTTTAGAAGGAAAAAAGGGATTTTCTGTTTCTTGTAAAAATTGTACATTCCCACTTGAGTTTGAGCAGCTTTGCACTACACTAACATCTAAAACCACTGATTTTTGTTTCTCTCCGATCCTTTTCTCAACCGTGTCGACGCCTTTTTTCTTCTTTCCATTTCCAGCTGCGGTTCCTACCTTCCTCTTCTTTCCGTTCTTCTTTCTTTTCTTACCAGAGTGGTGCGACTCAAGATGTCTTCTTAGATGGTGTCTTTCGCGAAATGCCAAATTGCAATACTCACACTTGAAGGGCTTTTCTCCAGTGTGCGTGAGGAAGTGCCGTTTCAGATGGGTAATGTCTGCAAACTCACGGAAACAATTATCACAGACAAACTTTTTGGCGCCTTTGCTACTGGGCAAACTACTTGATTCAACCTTGCCTTGATCATGTACTTTTCGTAAATGCTTGTAAAGCTGACTTGACTGTGAAAATGCCCAACCACACTCTTTACATTGGTACGGTCGTTCACCTGTATGGGTACGAAGATGCTTTTTCAAGTCATGATTGTTAAAAAATAACTTGTCACATTCGGTACATTTTACTTTTTTCCCAGTGTGGATTACCATGTGTCTTTGCAAACGGTAGGAGTTAACAAAGTGTTTGTGACAATGCCGACATTCAAAGTTCCCGCCAGTTAACTCTTGATGCTTTTTAACATGATGTTCATACAAGGCTGATAAATGAAACTCTTCACCGCACTGATCGCATTTAAACGTCTTTACAGCATGCGTCGAGAGATGGTTTTCAAGAGCATCAACACTACGAAACGTTTTGTTGCATTTTGTACAAGTGAAAGCCTCTTCGCCGTGTTTTCTGTGTTGGTGAACTTTAAGAGAAGTTTCTTTCTCATAGGACTTATCGCAAAGATCACAAGCAAATTGCCGTTGGCTTGAGTGTTGCTTCTGATGAGCTGTCAAAAGAGTAATATCTGAAAACGTTTTGTCACAATCCTCGCACTGGTAAGGTCGCTCGAGAGTCTTTATATTCCCTTCAGGTTCAATTGGAACAACAAAAGACTCGTCGGAGCGAGTACTGTCAGAATCGCTTATTACCATTCTGCATTGCTGCAAATTTTGATTAGGGACTTGTGTTTTTTCTTCACAATAACTGGGTACTTTCTCCGGGGATTGCTTCGCACTGTTTTTCTCACATTGAAAAGTTTTGGAACTTTTTAATTGCAATTCTTTTGAATCTCTTTGATACTTATGGCGTCGTTGGTGTTTCTTGAGGTCTACTTCATTCCTAAATATTTTGTGACACTTCTTGCATGTTAACTGTCTGCAGCGTTGCCTTGCCTTAAAAGCTTCTCCACCGACTTCAACATTTTCTTCTGTTTTTTTATCGCTTCTAGAAATTCCATTTTTCTTGTTCTTTGTTTTCGTATTACCATATGATCTAAGGTTGTGCGTCAGTGCACCAGCTTCCAAGCGGGACTTTTGAAGCAGAGATTTTCTAGCCCCACGTTTAGACAGGTGCTGTGGCAATCCCTTTGACTTGGAGCGCACGACGTGTACAGACTTTCTTTTAGGTGTCCTGCAAGTATGACTTTCAAAGAAAACTGCATTTGAGAAAACTTTGCTGCATGAATCACAACGGTATGAGCTTCGTTGCTGAATACCGCAATCATGTTCCTGGAGACCAATTGGCTCTGTAAAGACAGAGTTACAACGGTAACAACGTAGGTTGCTGTCAAAGGCACTGCAGGAAGGTTCTTGCTCAGTACTGCCAAAATTTCTGCTGTGACAAGAGCTATCAAGTACAACTGTTGTCTGTTCCAAAGCACCTAACCAAAAAAAAGTCTAGGTCAAAAAAGGCTAAAAAGTAAAGAACACCAGTCACTGATAACTCAGGAAACCTATAAACTCGACACTGTCACATAAAATTATTTTTCTTCAGCAAAGGTAGTTTGTCAAATCTTAGTGTTCTTTCAGTTTAAGTAATGAGACAAATTGGAACGATGCTCGATTTAACTAAGCTCGTGATCAAAACCTTTCTCGTGTTCTCCCAACAACACGGAAAATATCGTCTAAAGCTTTCCTGAAATAGTAATAATTGATGACGTCATTCATGATTTTTATCCAGATTTTGTCCTCGCCCAATCATTGAGCACGTGTTCTATTGCATTTATTTTATAATTCGGATTTTGTAAATGATTCAAGAAGATTTTGTACAACAATGCTACGTACATCCGGTTAGCAAAACTTTAAACCGATCTTGATGATAGATTCTTTACAAATCGTATAGCTGTAGCTGATAAAAAAAAAACAGTTAAGCAAGTGGTTATCACTTTTGTAAACTCTTGTTTAAGGTGGAAAGCTAATTCAACTACGTTTTCTTATCAACTTGGTTGCCCTTATGACTTACCTTGTTCATCAAAGATCTGCTGTTCCTGCTTTCTTTTCTTACTTGAGGAAGTATTCTTTAAATTCTGTTGAACAACCTTGAAATCATTAGCCACATTATGCCAAAGAAAGTAACCTTTACCATAACTTTCATGCGTTTTCTTAAACACGCTGTGCGTGCGTGTGGCTACTGCATGCTTCCTTAACTTGGGGAAATG
>JAOBAT010075610.1:0-20704 GCA_026413305.1 Hydrozoanthus tunicans | reverse complement strand
GGGGGGAGCTTTTTTGAGGGGGAGGGGGGGGGGGCTGGAGGGTACTAATACCAAAAATTGTTAGTTATCAGGATCACTGGATGGGCGATTTATTTGAATACAACTTGAGCTATGAACAGTGTGTGATGCAGTGTTACAATCATCAGCAATGTTTATTACAGCTATTTTCTGAAAGTTTTCTGTCATTTAGAAAGCAATTTGTGGCATGAGAATGGGTAAAATCGATACACCTGTCATTGATCTAAATGAAACAGCATACAGTACCTGAAAAATGTTTTCTTGGACTAGGAGAACACTCAGTTTGAGAATACCATTCTTAAATGAAATTGAGATGTAAGGCCTAATTTAAGTTCTCTATTTTCTTTTCTAACAGAAACATTGAAGATATTCTTGCAGAAAAGGGTGAAAAAGTCAGGAAAATATCTGGAAGTGACAGCTATGAATTTATTGAAAACTCAGATGATGGCTGACAGAACATACCATTTTTGTATGTATAGGTTGTTACTAGAATAACACTATGAATAGCTGTCAGTAAAACCTTTCCAAACAATTTTCAAAACAGCAAAGGTGTTTGGAAAAAATGGTTGCAGTCAGATTGAGCCATGTATAAAGAACATCACATCTTACTAGTAACTACCTGATGCTGCTGAGAACTGCATGGATATAACAAATGTATTTTCCTTTGGGCTACAACAGTTCTACATCAAGGTGATATTGCTTTTCCCTCGTGGATATTCTGAAGCTGTAATGATGGTGATGATGCATTCCCTTCCATTGTGTAACTGAGCACAAGGTTCCTGCGCACTGCTGTTGCCCTCTTATGTGTGGAAAGCAATCATATTGTATTTTTTGATACAGGACAAAGGATGAAGGAGTAGTCACAAATCAGTTAACTGGAGACATGTATAATGTTGGATATTACATCTGTGAATGACTGGTTTGTTGAAAATCAAACCCAGTAAAGTCCTGTGCTAACTGGTAAGGTCAAGTGAACAGTTATTATTTCTGATGAACTTCAACAAATACACAGTGTTTATACTCAAGGGATTGTGGCTGGGGTGTATTGACAAATGCCAAATACTATTTCATTGCAGTGTTTTTCTCTCAAGAGTGTGGCTGAGAACAAAGTGACAATGCATTCCTCTCAAATACTGTATATAACTGAGAGTGAGTTCTTTTTTGGGTTGAGAACTTTGAAACATGGACAATAAAAAGAATTAAGTGTTGTGAGGCACACTGGATCATTGGAAAGGAAAAGCAAATAGCATTTTTAGTGGTTAAATATTTACATCCTTTATTCAAAAGACACTTAAAAATTTGATTTAAAGGGAAAAAAATTTTGAGGAAATGAACAATATTTTTTTTTGGAGTTCTAACAAAAACTGTTGTCCTTTTAATTCAACTGTAAAAAATAAATAGTTTACTTTATTCATTATTATTCTTTGAAATATTTTCACTGATACTGCCAACTTGTCAAGATGCTCTACCACTGTTTTGTGTGTCCTTAAAATATCTTCTGCCCTCTTTCTAGGGTTTTTTTACCCCCTTTTTATACTCTGTCTTATCAAGATGCTCTACCACTGTTTTGTGAATCCTTAAAATATTCTGTGCTATCTCTCTATTGGTATTTTCTGTATTATTGGTATGCCGCAAAATCTAACAACTTTCGACGCAAAATGTAAGATATTTTGGGGTTGTTAGGGACAAAGAAGATGTTATTAAAAACTTGAGTTTTGCTTTTGTTTGCTTGTTTCCAGTGTTTCTACTTGTTTTTGAGAGAAATAATAATCATACAAGAATTGAAAATATACTTATAACAATCAATGCTAAAAAAGAGAGGACTTGGGCACCAGCAACTCATTTGTCTAAACAAGGCAAGAACAAATTAACACCGGGCTCTTAAAACTCTTAAAAATAGTTTAATTTAGATAATAAAGGAACCCAGTCACATGCGCTGCATTTAAATCTGATAACGGGAGTGTGTGATGAAGATGCATGTGTAATCATTAACTTTGTGCCAAAGTTTGTTACAAAACTCCAAAACTGTTTTGGGGTTATTGATTACACATGCATCATCTCAAAGCTAAAAGACATCAACTGCTATCATCTATTGGGGAAGTTTCATGTTAATACAAAATATCAACATGGCAAAAAATTGACACAAGCTTTACCCGAACTTACACGCTTTTTCTAAATTAATTTATGTTTTAAATCAAACAATACTTATATAAATTCTTTTGACGTTCATGGAAACTTTTGCCTGATTTGGAAAAAAGAAAATTTTTGCAGATACACTGCCCTAGAAGTCCGTTGATCATGCAGTATCTCAAAGAAATTGAAATTAAACAGTTTGTTAAACAGATAGTAAGTTAAATTTAAATTGAATACAAAAAACCATTGTTATATTTGAGAATAGTATGCCTTTGACCTCAAAGCGGGTGAGTTGAGATGTTACCTTATTATGGAAATAAATATTCGGTTGGTTAAAGTAAACAAAACAAATAGATGAATAGAGAAATAAACAAACAAGAAGTTAATTTTTAGTATTCATTTTAAGTACAAAATGACTTTTTGCAGATATAATTTTCTTTTGCAAATATATGTCTGGCCAGGGTAGAAAATGCTGATGTGTTGCTAAATTCTCCCAACTAGAACCGATACTTATCATACTACAGGTTTAGGAGAACTTTGTTTTCAATTTCCATTTTCTCGTTACCAAAATTTAGTATCCTACATGGTATGAGATTTTTAAGGATAGATTAGGTGTTGATAAACAAGCCAGGGCTGAAATAGATAAAAAGCAAGAATTTCTTCGTACGTACCTGCGAGACATTTCCTCCAAAAGTGGCTACTCCTACGGATATGCACCCACCCCCCCCCTCCCCCGAGTATGGGTGCAATTAAACCAAGAAGAAAAACTATATCATTAAGAGCAGTTTTGCGTGTGCGCTGGCTGTTACACTACAAAAATAATGGGAACACATTTAAGCGCGAAAAACTGGAAGTTTTACAAGTCGTATCATCGTGTATTTTCACCTAGCTATATGTTTGTAAAGCTTGTCAAACCAATGTTCATGCAGCAACGCCTGGTGACTACAGAATTTCGTTATAAGAACTTTTTTGTAAAAATGCACAGTGGAATCCTGGTTTAACGATCTTCGATTTAACGATATTCCCGGTATAATGATAAACATTCGTTTCCTGGCAAAAGTTATAGTAATATATATATGGCAGAACCCCGGTTTAACGTTATTCACTTTAACGATATTCCCGGTTTAACGATCGGGATTCTGTACCCCGAGAGCAAAATCTTTCCCGGTATAACGATAAAATCAACATGACAGACCACAGGAAATGCTGGTTTTATAACAAAACGAACTTTAATTAATAAACATCATGCTTCTGTCAACAATCATTGTTCTTGCTTACGTTCCAGCAGTAATGAATGCTGATTGATGTGTTTTAAACCGTTTTAGACCACTATTTATTTTTTGAATCATTTGATAATACAAAGTATTAATTACAAATTTATCAGTGAACATAGAATAAAAACGCGTACGTCACCTTTTTCCCGGCATAACGATATTTTTAAAAGTTTTCCCACAACAACTTTATAACAGGAATCTTGGTATAACGATATCCCAGTTTAACGATATAATTTTGGCGTCCCCTTGGCATATCGTTAAACCGGGATTCCACTGTATAACGTCGTCATGAACTTGAAAATCGGCCAAATCAGAACTTAATTGCTCAAAGCACAACCGAAACTGAAGAACTAGCGACCGAGCAAGAACTTCAACTTGTTACATGGCTGCATAAATAATGTACACGAACAGCAGCCGGCAAATAGTCGATAGTGCTTTACATTGCTTCCAACAGGAGTAAACCACATGGAAACTTTTATACAAGAACAATTTACAGAACTCATTATTTTCTATTATACGCTATAGATCAACAAAATACATTTGGTTAGAATTCCGAAAACAGCCCTCTGAATGTTCATATACAAAGGCAGCGAGTGACTTGCTTGATTTGCGTGAATGACTTTAATGGGGAAATTTTCGAAATAACTAAGAACATCAACTATCAGTCCCAAATTTTGACGTTTTTTTTCTAGGAAAGCGAGTATGTTCAGTACATACTGACGCGGCGTTTCTCGTGTAATATCACATTGCCATCTCTAATTGGTCAACTAGCATACTACATATCAAGAATGCTGCAATCTCAGTTGCTAACCTACGCATTGTCTATTGAGCGAGAGACAACGAGAAGCGAGACTGCTCTTGGTAAATTTAAACAAAAAGCAACAATGGTGGATTCTTTAAACACTTGTTTCTATCCGTTTAAATTCAGAGGTAGTATACTTGTTGGTAAATAAACTGCTATTAAAACAAATAGACTACTCGTTGTTGGTTTCTATGAATTCAATAGTCAACTCGCTGCTTCGCGCCTCGTTGAAATACAGCTCGATGCCTAATTGTTAATAGCCTTAAAAATTTGCATCCTATCCGTGGCATTGGGGCTAGGAGCAAAGAACACTACCAGTTATTCCATAAAATCTGAATTACGTCAGAAAGGAATCGGTTTGTTAAACTTAGAGTAACGTTTATTCGTCTGGTTTAACTCGAATATTCTGGTTATTTACAATAATGTTTGTTATGACAACTGGCAAACTCAGGGAAAACCCCCTTGCTAATTGTTTGTTCCTTGTAATTTCGCTTTCAGTTTGAAGTTCATTGTTAACTTTTCTTTAGCGTGCATAGCACTTGTTTCAACGATAAAACTAAAAACAATAATGCAAGATCGAAACCGAGCAATATTTCTGGAGAGGGAAACATAGCAACCAGAAGTTTTCCAACGGTTTTACAACTCATGCAAATTCTCAGAAACCGAAAGCTACCAGAAACAATTCCGGGAAATTCCCTGTTATTCATTTCAATGTTTTATGACATCACTTGTGCAACTGTGAATTAAAAATAAAAATCGCTTATTACTCACAACAGTTATACGACTTATCATCTTTCGCTTCGAAAAATTTTTTCAGTCACTTGTTAGCTTTGTTGACGAGTCACAGATTTTGTGTTTTTTCAGCGGTAACTGAAACTCAGCGACAACTGAACATTGGTCAAGATGAAACGAGACGAAGAAAAGAAAATATTAACAGAAAGGCTACAGAACTTCATAGAAGATGTATTTCCACTTGATTTGTTACCGTGGATGACCTGTCTTTCAGAAACAGATAAACAGCAAATTCAATGCGACAAAGATAGGCACGGCGATATACGAGCTACCGAAACATTGGTAGACAGACTGAAGAGAAGGGAAAAAGGTTTTTCGCAATTCGTAATCGCTTTAAGGGAGAACGGGAGCGAACACGTGGCTATGATACTCGATCCTGAAATAAAAGGTACAAAGAAGTCGTACACGTAAAATGTGAAGCTTATGTTGTTGTTTAAGCACAGACTTTTTATTGTGTTATTGTTCTTCAACTCTTTTTACTCCTCTTCACTCTTGTATTGTTAGAGAAGGCAGCGAACTTGAACCTGTTTATTCAAGTGAAAACGACTGATCATGAATAAAGCAGTTGGGATGGTAGCAAAATAAGGTTCATTTGGCATTACACTCATTTTTTCATAAGAACAACTTTATAAGAGCAATGAAGTTTGGACAAAATTTAAGAACAATTTAAGAACAAGACTTGGGCTCGTAAGCTATTTTTTCAAATGTTATTGAGCTTCGACGAACCGACAAAGCTTGGCCAAAATTAAGAACAATTTGCCGAGCTTCGATCTTTAATAGCAATACAGAAATGATTCGCAGTTTTCCTCTTTTAATCAGCCATTGCTTCAAATTGTACACGTACAAATGCCCCGAGGTCTGAGTTCCTTACAATTTGTTTTCCATTATACACTTGAATACACGGAACTGCAACAACTTAAGGCTTAGTTTTTAATACGATTTAAACCACAAACAGAAATAAAAACAATTTAAAAACAACTTGAAGCTCAAATCGCCAAAAACTTGAAAACAACGAGCCACTCGGTAATATTTACTGGTTCTTGTATATAAAATCGCCTTAATTCATGCATACAGCTGCGCGACTCGAGAAATTTAGCGCGGAATTCTTTCGTCAGGAAATGGATTTACCTATATGTCATGGCGTACAAAACAGGTTGATTTTGATCAGTTGATGTTCAATTAAATCTTTTACTTGTGTCGAGCCCCAGTATCATTGCTTTTTCTCTGTTTTACGGCCTTCTTAATATTTTTTTGGTAAACTTTAAATAGTTAAGAATTTTAGAAATTTCAGCCTCGGGTCGTGGAGTTAAATTTGACGGTAGGGCTGAACTGAGTGCGTTTGAAACAATTTGAATAGAAAGACTCACGCGAGCCAACAACTTTCTTGAACGTTCGAGAAAAGGGAATTGTACCAACACGAGTTGGGGTTTCCCCTAAACGTGATAGCGAGGAGGAATAAGTTAAGGATAGAGAAGTAGGAGCCGAAATCTATCATATAAGTTTGTTGTTTTTAATTCTACTTCCACAGCAGCTGTTCTTGAGAAACTCTAGTATAAAGCGGACCAACAATCGATTAGTCCCACAAATATGGCGACTGTCTGTACGTTTAACCATAATGCTATGCGAACCTTATGCAACGCTAAAATAAAACTCGGGGAAGGTAGCAGTAAAACTATTGATTAATCTTCCCTGTACAAATAACTGCGTTGCCAGTTTTAAACGTTTTTGCGCTAGGAGTTAAATGGTGAATGTATACAGGTCGCCGTCGATATTTTGTGTAATAGTTGATCAAGTAAAGTTTACACAGGCTGACCTAACAAAACTACTTTTCAATTACAGTTAAGAACCCAGAAAGGCAAAACATGTACAACGGTTGTGGTACACTTGAACTCATTTCTGGATCAGTGGTTGGTGAGTTTTCAGAGGGGAGGGAGGGGGATACTCAAAGTATACATGACGGGGGGGGGGGCGACGTGACTCTTTCTCTCTTCTTAAATCTTGTTAGTGAAGCCAATCCACCTCCCCCCCCTCCCCCCAAAAAGAAGACTTTTGATTTGATGAACAAAGCAGCTGCATGTGAGTAGCGCATGCCCATTCTTGCGCTTCAAGTTTTTCATTTTTCTCTTGAAGTATTTCAAAAACACATGAAAACACTTGGTTAACACTTTCAGCTCGAAATGTTGGTCAACAAGTCGTGTTGATCAATTCTCACAACTAGGATTCGTACTTTTCATGTGATCTTGGTTTGGGAGAATTTCATCAGTTACCCGGCTTCCAATCCCAAGTACGACAATGTCGTTCCAGTAAATTCTCCTGACTAGGATTCATACTTCTTATGCTATCAGTTTGTGGAAAACTACTTTTTATCTTCAATATTTTATCTTGTTTAGTAACTTTTAGGTGTCATGTAAGAAAAAGTTTGATAATAAATTTGCTGTTGGTGCCTTATTAAAAAACGGTCGCCGAGAATGTAAAAAAAACGCTTCCCCTCCCCTTTATCCGAGCAACTTGAAACTACACAACCTTTATGGGAGTTTTTTTTTTGTTAGAAGAAAGGACGCCAAACAGAAGAAATTGTCCCTCTTAAGTTGCTCTAATATGAAGTTGATATTATCAGCCACATGTCACTAATGTGCCCATTGCGATTCAATTAAACTGAACACACGTCCATAATTAGTTTGTAAATGATTTGAGTAAGCCGCGGTTGTTGTGTTTCCTTATAGACATGCAATTTAGAGGATGCCTCGAGGTCAGTGACGACTGTGATATGGATTTGCCCGAGGTCGAGGCTGCCATTGCAGATGAATATGGGCAAGCGAGTAGTCCCCAGACCACCCAGTTGAGGAGACAATTGGGCGAGGTAGCACTTCATTTTGGTTGTTTATACACTTGTCCAGTCTCTCGCGTCCATTTTAGTACCCAGGCCGCTACTAGATTTTGAAATGGGCAATTACAGTTGAGCCTCCGCTTTGATATTCAACCAAAATCCAATATCCCCAGGATCTGATTTTTGAAGCAAAGTTAAATAAGTTGGACTACGTTAATTCAAAACTCCGTTATTTCGAACTGTTTGCCTTTCCCATTGGAACTCGAATTTACGCGGTTATACTGTCTAGCTGCCCAAGGGTGGGTATGACGGGTGTTGTAAGGCACCACAAGAATTGAAAATAGGGGGCACAGGGGATAGGGAACTGGTGCTAATTTTAGCAATCTCGTTCCCAGGGCTTTTCCTGTATCCACAACATAGGGAAGGGCCTTGGGAACGAAGTTGATAACTTTATCATTCATACTACGATTGGTCGGGGACTTGTGTTAACGGAGAACTGAGTCCAGAAACTTGCTGTTGCCAAACGAAATTTTTAAAAGTTTGAAAACGATATATAAACTTTTTCTTCCTTGTGTTGCGCTAACTTTCTAAAAAATTCAGGTTTAAAACATGTTACATGCCACATTGTACCGGGGGCTCAGAAATAGGGGATCAGCGGAGAAAGAGTTAGGCTATGACGTTTAATATGGGGAACGTTGATCGATTTGCTCGAACTGAAAAGATTCACCATTGAAGTGAGACATCGCACGCAACTTAAAACTTTGTAAGCGAGCGAGAGCTGATGATCGACAACAAAAAACAGTTCAAGAATTTGCATGCTTCCCCATAACCTGCGTCACACATTACCTCTGAAAAGTTGACAAGTGTCCACGATTAACGACCCTAAACGACCCGAAACACAGACATTCAAACTAACGTTTCTCTGATAATCAGCGCGACGGGAGAAAAAAACCTTTAGTCACGTTCTCCGCACCTTTAAGGAATAACTTTGAAAAAGGTTGATTTTAAGGTTTTGTTCCCCTTTAATGTTAAGTGCTTGTTTGAAGGGGTGCTAATTCCAATAAAAAAGTATACTGATTTGTGCTTAATGGAGAAAAGGCGGTCTTTTCTATCAATGCTTTGTGTTCAACCATGCTAATCCTTAGTAAGAGTATCATCTGAAGTTCAACAAGTTTTTCAGCATAAAGGAATGATATTGTTTTATCACGTCGCACTCTTACAGTTGCTGCCCCCGGGTTCCGTGTTTTACAAGGCCAAGAAAGGCTCCGTCATTTGTGTGTTTCGAGTTTGTCGTGTATCTGCTGCCAAAGAGATTTGGAGAATGTATCAAGACGGGTCTTTGCACGATAAGATATTGCAACTCATGCTAACTGATAGCTTGAAGGCCAAGATGACAAAAGCAAAACTGACAGCGAGTGGCACCGCAGATAACGGCGAAACTTCAAACGAAGATCAACAACCAAACTTGAAAATGCGTCTGCATATGATAAAAGAAAGATTTGAGGAAGCCGTCAATCATTTAGAAGGTTGGTAAAAGTAGCGCTTATTTTCCCCTTTTAAATGTAGTGGGATGCATTGTTTTACAGTACTGTTGATGCGTTGTTGTTAAGGGAGTCACATTAAAAGTAAAACTATATTTTCGAACAGGATACTATTTGTTTAAAAAAAAGACTAACGAGGGTTACTCGACCTTTCGACGCCACTCTGCTATTTCTGTTTTTCAACCTGAGGTGATGCGGTCTTAAGGGCTGAAGTAGTGTCGACCGGCAAATCAAGCTCTTCTCGAAGTGACGGTCTCGGTTGTAAAGTTTTGCTAACGATAGTCTGGAATAAGCTACATGCATGCGCTGCAGCTGATAAAGAAACTAAATTTAAACCAATTCTTTAGTTAACGTCTTTGTGAAACACAGCGTTTGTATCATTCTCGACCCTTACCCATTCCCATTCTGTTCTGCTCTGAGAATGACGGGGTGAACAGAAGACAGGTTCTTCGGTGTTCGCCTTCTTATCATTGTACCTGTTATTTTCTACTCGTTCTAGAAATCGAGACTACCTCCAAGCAAGGCACTGCGTCAGGCCAGCAGGGCGTATGTGCAATAGGAGGTGAGTCTTACAGAACATTCAATCATTTAAAAGGAGGAGTACAGGAAAAACTCGTGATCAGTCAGATATAAGATACCAAAATGGTATCAAAAGTTAAAAGTTCAAACTCAAAGACTTTTAGGAAGAAAAAAACAACAACTTTACCGAATAGTAAGGCGACAGCTAAGGCGGAGACTTGAAGAAAGAGAGCACGTAGAAGATCTTTGTGTTGATCTTGAAGATAAAAAGACGATCTTTTAGAGTGTACGTTCGAAAAACTACAAACCAATAAGGACATCCAAGTTTCTTCAATGAAAGAGCTTCGCTTAGAGATGCACCCTCTTATTTACATGAAGTTGTTGACGATCTCTGCGACGAATTTATAATAGTTTTGCGGGAGACATTTGAAAAGTTTGGCAAACGGAAGAGTCAGCGCAAAGCCCATTTGGTTAACCACAACCCTAGAGGCTAGAGAACGTACACTCACATCATTTCCGCTTTCTTCTGTTTTCTACGGAGTCTTTTCCTTTTATGCTATCTTTCCGTTCAATCAAGTAGCTAAAAAAAGAAAATGATCTGTTTATAGATCCTACTGCCGTTCACAAGGGGGCGGGGATTTATTCTCTAAGGGGTCATGTTTTCTTGAACAAGGTAATTAAATTAAGATGAAAAAAAAAACTCTCTTTAGCTTTTTCTTCGAAAAGAACGAGCTCCAGCAGGGAAAATTCTCCAATACAACTTGGACTGAAGGGGTGAGAAATATGGGTTTAAAGACGTGTCAGCATCATTTTTATTACGGTATGCAAGTGTGTCTTTTTAGACGTGCAGTCTACTATGTTAAGGGAGTACGGCGCGATATTATTTCAAATTCAGCATAGAATCTTACTTGAGAGTAATCTTTTCCTGGTTCTAGGAAGCGATGCAAATGAAGCCGAGTTGTTTCCTCTTAAATTACCTCCTGGTAAGTTTGGTTGGAACTTTGGTATATTTTGACCTCAATTTATGTTGTGAAGTTGACCAGGTTTTGAGTTTAATGCAGATTTTGTTTTATTTTATGTTTTACCTGCAAAAGAATCCTATCTTAAATTCAATTTTTGTAAGTGAATTCCTTTTCTAAACCAGCATCACCCTTACTTACTTGAGCCAGGGTTGTTGAAATCGGCCTTATTGGTTTCTGCTGGCATATTGTGTTTTGGTAGTATTCCTGGACAAGGATTCGTCAGGAGCTCACGAGCTGACCTTACGTGAGTACCAGAAAGAACTTGCTGCTCCCGCACTGGCGGGACACAACACCATTATCTGTGCACCCGCAAACAGTGGAAAAACTTATGTTGCTATTCATATTGCAATAAATCATTTGGAGAGTTACACTTCTGTAGAAGGTAAACAGTCGTTTGTTGCTAGTGGTGTAAAGCGCATGTTATAGGGAAAGAGTTTTCCCGGTATGAAGGAAAAACTTTCCGTAGGAAGTGAAAAAACTGTCCTGGTATGAACAGGAGTAACTTTCCTGGAATAAAGGGAAAAGTGTTCCTGGTATGATAGAGAAAGGAAAAATTTTGATTAATTTTGTGTTTGTTTACTTATAACGGCTTGAGCACAAACTTGGTGGAAGTGTTTACGTCATACAGTACCTATAATATCTATTACACAAAAATTTTAAATTGCCCATCAAAACTACCCAAAGAGGGTCAAAAATCTTCAAACTTTGCGTGCATTATTGTGATTTCAAAACTAATTTTTCAACACGTTGGCTTTGGCGGAAGCAAAAATGTTTGTTTTGCAGCTTAAAACTATGAACCTAAGCCTAAAGTTACTTTCGCCATTAGAAAGAGGCAACGAACAGTGAATCCCTTAGCTGTGCGATATAGGTTCAATGCTCTACTAGCTGGGCTTTAAAGCGACATTATTTGAGAACTGTTGAAGTTAAGGGTCTCGTGTATAGCAAGAAGAACTAAATGAAGCAGTATAAATATTTTCATTCATGATATACTTTTCAAAGTATCGTTAGCAAAACCCTGTATCATCATCAAAATTTGCGGTATAATTGCTTAAAATTAAGACCCAAGGTCCTTGACTGGATAGTTTTTTCCTTTTTGCACAAACTCTTGTTAAGCAAACTGTTTTAGCTACATAATTTTTCCCTTGTATATACAGAAACGTTACCAAACAAGCTAACCAGGATGTGGTATCTCTGACTTAACACTTGATGTTCTATTTTGAAAACCCGCAGCTAAAAAGCCTAAGATTGTATTCATTGTCAGCACTCTTTCGCTGGTGCTCCAGCAGAAAGAACGTTTTGAATATTTTCTCGGTAATGAAAAGTACAGTGTGGCGGATATCTCAGGCGGTAACGCAACCGAAGTGCCACTGGAATTCCTCCTTGAAAACAACGACGTGGTTGTAATGACAGCCCAAATACTGGTCAACGCCTTTCAGAAGAAGAGCGTGAAGCTGGCGGACATCAGTGTACTGATGTTTGATGAATGTCACCACACAAACAAAGATCATCCATACAACAAAATCATGGAGAGGTATATGGCATTGAAAAAGCAACCGGGGATGAAACCTGACTCTCTTCCCCAGGTAACATTCCAAGTGTTTTTGGCTTTATAGCCAGTCAATCAGTTTTTTTGTAGTCTAAAACACATCACGTATTCGTGATTAAATTCGCTCTAGGGTCTGAGACTACTGGACTGGTCACATATGAAAACTGATGGTCGAAGGTGACGTTTCGAAAGCAAGCTCGAAGAACGTTAACTGTAACCCTCCGAGTAGTCTTTTTACGATAGGGTTCTTTTGATTTAGACTGTTCAGTGTGTTGTATTTTTGAGTTTGCTTTTTAAAACAAGGCTTCCAACTGCTGCTATATATCATTTTGTTCTTTCATGCAAAGTATTTCTTATGTGATATAAATGGTATCAGACGCCCTTATAATTACCTGTAACTTTATTTATGTATGTAGACATAAAGTTTTGTAAACTAGTCAATGATTCACTTTCTCTTCAGTACTATATTGTGATGTGTGTGTGATCATTTGTGCATGGAACCTGCGCAGTGTAGGCAAATTATTGTAGTTGTTATTATTTATTATTTAACCTTGCTTCCAGTGCTTTTCCATACACATGTTTTTGCCGCAGCACAGCTTTCTCACTTCTTGGCCTGTTCTTCACTTTTTGGACAATCAATCAAGCATGGGTATAATCCTGTGATTCTGATGGACAATCAAACAAGCGTGAATGTTATCCCGCGATATAGAGGGAAAATGTTTAGTTGAAAAATAAATAAAGATAAACTAGTTTTTTTCATCTTTAGGTTTTTTTCCAATTCATATGTTTCTATCAATTCTATGAAACACTCTACAGGTGATCGGTTTGACAGCTTCGCTTGGCGTTGGCAAATCCAAAACATTGTTGAAAGCCAAAGAACACATTCTGACGCTTTGCAGCAACCTTGACGCAAAACTGATTTCCACCGTAAAAGAAAATGTCGAGGAACTGCGAAGAAACGTTAACCTTCCCGAGAGCAAGCTTTATAGCGTTAACAAGCCCAAGGGTTCCAGTTTTGGGACGGTGATAGGTAAAGTAATGGAAGTCATTGAGAGACAAGTGGGAACAAGTGCCTGTGGAAAGCCCCCACAGGGGCGAGGTGGGCAGGACTATCGTCAGTGGGTTGAAACTCTTTATAGTCACGCAGTGGGGGAGGGTGAGTAGCGCAATTTTTTAACAGTCACATAGTAACATCATCCATTTTGTCGTTGCCAGATCTGCCAGGGGAATGGCCGGACGACTTTTCACGCTAGTGTTGTGGCAGACAGGGGAATCTTGTTTTGTTGTTGTCTTCGGTGCCGCTTCCTTGTTGAACGTACGATCTATAACTGATACATAGGCTCGTAGCCAGAACAAATTATTAATTAGGCAGCACGATTTTCTGCTTGGCTGTTGGAGTGACAATCAAAGGTGCGAGCGAATTCTAGGGAGGTTTGGGGACATGTTTCCCCAGAGACTTTCTGAAGTTTTTATCCTTAGAATCCCGTAGAGTGCATCAAATTTATAAAATCAGTGCACGTATAATCTGGATTTACATTTTTTGCTCGAGCAGCTCGTTGGAAAAGAAAAAATATTACAAAATCATGAGGAAACATACGAGCCATGGACTTTTCAAACTAACAAAGAATGCATCGATTTAGTAACCTCTAAATATCAAACCTTCACTTTGAGCTATATCGTTTAGGCCGTCGACATAGAACCTCACAGATTGAAAATTGGCGGGATAAATTTAAGTAACTCATTCAAGGCCTTAAAGCTAGCCGCGACCTTCTATTATTCAAATGAGCTTCATTTATTTGGGTATTTAAATTCCGCGCCTTTTTGGTATATGTCATCGGCCTGAAGATGGTTTAAAGATAATAAACCGAAATATTGCCTCTAGTTTGATTTAGTGAATATCACTATGTTGTACGTATTCGGCTTATCTTAATTTCCTTCTAAATTTAAGTAAACAAGAAGGTTTTTTCGTTAAATTTTTAAATTGTTGTTCAAACCGCTTTATGTAAACTGACGCGACGTTTTTATCGTTCTGTCTAAATTCGTTTTTTCAAAATTTCTTGCCTCGGTTGGCCTCAAGGTGGCCTGTAATATGTTTCTATAACAGTTTAAAAAGCTATGTAAAATCTAAAGAAGATCAACGAATATTGTGTTCTAGTTTGTTTCCAGTAATGAAGTGGTGTTCCATGCATTCCATGTAGGGTACCTCGAGTTCGTTATTAAACTGTTTCATAGCTTACGTCATTTGCACATTTTCCACCTTTTACTAGATTTTGCTTTCATGAATAGTTTTGAACTTTTTACTTTGCGTCATGACATTCTCTACAATAATTGGTTGCTTGTAGGCGATCGCTTTTTAGTTACGTTCGCTGAACAGCTGAGAGAGTACCACATTTCTCTGACAATTTACGATTCAACTCGTCTGAAAGACGCAAGAAGACGACTGAGGTAAGTGTACTGTGTCTAAAATTGCGCTTGTTTTACGCAATTTGAGAAAATTTGTTAGTTTAAAACGAAACTTGAAAAGACAAACTTTCCATCTGAAATCCTATAAATGAGTTTTACTTCTTACAATTACATAAAGATCACTTTTAACGCTTAATTGCAAACAGTATAATGTATACCGGCAACCTGACATTTTTATCCCTAAGATTGTTTCGCTAACCAGTATCCTAGCTGCTTAATTTAATATTTACTATTTTAATAACTTTTATACTGTAATTTTCATGAATGGTAAATAAAGAAAGATTTTTGCAAATTGGATATTTTAGCGCTCTAATAGGTTGACTGTAAATAAATGAATCTTTCTTTAAACTACTTACTACCCCACTGTATATCTTGAAGGGAATACTTTGAAAGGCTGGACGAAAGTAAGTTCACCGAAATTGACGAGAAACTGAAAGGGCTATACAAACAAGCAGACGACGCCCTTACAAAGTACGTTAAAGAAGATGGCCAACCCCAGAATCCAATGCTGACGAAACTGAAGGAGCTGATTGTTTCGTACCACACTCCTGCCGAACAACCGCGTTCTGACGACAGTGAGAGGGGCAATAAGCCTGAACCAAACAAAAGTGAAATCGCCAATGATCCTACAGCCAGTGGCGATGCTGCTGAAGATGATGTAACCATGGATGAACCTGCTGAAATTGATATTGGAGAACTGCCAAAGAACAGAGAAGATACTGATAATGGTGAATCTGAAACAAACAAAAGTGAAACCATAGCCAGTGAAGATGACGTTACCATGGACGAATCAGTTGATGATAGCTGCGGAGAACTGCCTAGGAACAGAAAAGATGCTGCTGTCAATGGCGAATCTGCTAAGAAAGAAGATGAAACAAATATGAATTTTGATGGGAGGAAAGAGAGTCTTCAGTTGTGTGCTGCTAATGATGAAAGCTTTAGTGACGAAAAAACCGGGGAAGAAGAGAAAACCGATGCAAAGTGCAAAAGTGGTACAACAACTGAGGAAGATCCTGAAATCTCCGACAAGAAAGACGAAGATAATGGGGGCAAAACCAGCGAACAAATGGAAACAAATCAGGAGAACCAGCCAAAGGGAATAATCTTCACACAAACACGAGAATCAACTGCAGTGCTAGAGGAGTGGGTTCTAGAGGATCAAGATTTAGGGCAACTCGGAGTAAAACCATTGCGTCTTCTTGGAGCTGGCGACGGGAAAAGTGAGCAAAATCTTTATTCTACTGGAAGCTCTTTCATTATGTTCTTAGATGACAGTCGTGGGCTCGCTCACTTGAATTCTATGTCATGCACCATGAACGTTTATTAAAAAACCTCAAAGTGGTTCATCTTTTGAAAGCCAACTTATCTCTTCAAAATACCATTTAACTAATCCTCAACTTAAAGTCAATGATAAACACCAAAGATTCTCATTTAAATTGATTTATTTTGAATGTAAGTACTGTATACGTCTTTATTAGTCATTTATCTACCGCATACCTTAATAAAAACGTGTCAAAATTCACTATCAAGACTGCAACTTAACATACTTTCACAGATAGTCCTACCAAAACAATCTCATACTAGAGACAAATAAAAATTACCACTATAGCTATATCGGAATTTTAAAATGGTGTAGAACATTCTGTGAAATTTCAACACTTAGGGGTATTGATTTTACTGTTTATCCTTCCAATTAACAGATGGAATGACGCATAACGAGCGGGACTCAGCGATAGAAAAGTTCAGAAACGGTGATATCAATCTTATCATTGCAACCACCGTAGCGGAAGAAGGCCTTGACATCAAAGCATGTAACTACGTTGTTAGGTACAACATGACTGGTAACGAGATATCAAGCGTGCAGTCACGTGGTCGAGTACGTGCTGATAAAGGAGAGTACAATGTGCTCGCAGGCGCAACTTCTGGAGTTCTCGAGCGTGAACGCTTAAATCAGTTTAAGGAGTTGTTGATGTCAAGCGCTCTTGCGGCCGTTCAAAGCATATCGATGTCCGAATATGCAGCAAAGGCAGGTGTAGTTATACTCATAGTCTTATGTCACAATAGATAAAAAATAGGAAAAGACTTCGAAAATAGAACGGAATTCTTGGTAGGTGTGTAGATGTGTTGGTACATGGCTAAGTTGTGGTCGTGAACTCCGTGCTCATCGAGGCGTAGAATGAGGCATCAGTCTGTTTTGACTACGTCGCATGCGTTACACACTGAACATTCGAACTGATAGATGACATGCGACTTGAAGTCAAACGGGACTGGGTCTTTAGTACTGCAGAAAGAGGACAATTTTCTAGAGGACTTACTTTACTCCTCTTTACTCTACGGAGGACTTTAGAGCGAACCTTTTCTTTGCATCACCGTTTTAGTTTGCAGTATAGCCTTCTAACAATCAATTCGCCTGTGTTTCCAGCGTACGGTAGTTGTATCCAGATTGTTTTGGTATTTTTTCGCAGTTGTTTTCCATTATACTTATTACTCATGTCACAACTTAAAAAAAACATTACACGTTGTATGATTACAATTTAGTAAAGGTAGCATTTCTCACAAAGGTAGGAGCTGGCTCACGAGGGAGAAGCGAAATGCTCGGTTTGAGTTCAGTCCGTGTGCTGAGCTGTCAAATAACTGAGAGTTTACTGCGTATTCATTCACAACGTCGTATCCAGGCTCATTTCATTCCCGTGAAGTGAAAAGAGCCTGGACGAGAGGTTAATTTCAACGTTGGGCTCAGTAGTGGTGTTCTTTAGAGACAACAGTTCAGATAAATTACAGTAAAACTACCAAAGTTAGAGACATTTTATAACTGCATTTTGCAGTTCCCTTGAAAGTCGCCTTGTCTTTTGTTAACTTTGACTCTGTCCGATAATCAGATTAAAGCAAACTTAAAAGCGATTGTTATCAACCAGAAGCCTCTGAAAAACAGAATTGAGTAAAACAGTAAACATTTGTGATTACTAGTGAGTGGCAAATGAAAATGTTGTGAGTTCACAGTAATTGAAGCTGTTCTGATCTCTTGTCTTTTACTTTAAAATAGATACACAATTTGCAAGACAGAGCCGCCCGCAAATGCAAGCTACGAGACGGGATCAAGTGTCAAGAAGCAGTTTTCGACTCTCACGACATCAGTTTCCACTGCCGCAAGTGCAACCTGTTTGCGTGTCAAGCACACGAGATAAAGCGAATCCAGGACACTTTCCACGTGGTCCTTTCAAAGGACTTCTTGGAAAAGGTACATGTTTAATTTAGATTTTGTTGCTATAGCATCCCTTTTGAAACTGTTGTAATTGTTTGTTACTTTATCTTATATTATAAACTGATCAAGATCCCATTTTATACTATCCGACAAACCATCCATATATATCTTGATAACCGAATGCGAGGTCTGTTCGGGAAAATATTAGTCTGAGTCCTTGATAGAATTGAATTTGTTTGTTAGTGAAAATATTTAGTTTTTATCCAGCAAATAGCGTTGAACTCTGTCAACAACCGGGCCCTGCTTTACGGCATCCAAAAGTTGATAAAGATCTTATCTTACAGCATAAATAAACCGACCAATAGCTTGCTTTCAAGCATTCCTATACTGATCAAGACCTGCTTAGTTCAGCAATCCAGCTAAGTTCAGCTGTAAATCAAACAATTGACGGTTTTAATGAAGTTTCCCTTTTTTCCCAACAGGCCACAATAAAAGAGCATCCTAACCCTAAAACTATTGACGGCGTTACAAAGAAAGCCAAACTGCACTGCGGTAACTGCAATGAAGACTGGGGCGTTACAGTTACCACTGACGGAATTGAACTTCCATGCATTAAAGTCTCGAGCTTTGCATTGCGCTCTGGTGGCGAGAATGGAAGGGGAAAGATGTACAAGAAGTGGTCCTTATGTCCTTTCAAAGTGGAGGAAATTGACCTCGCCGACATTGCAGCTGACAGGAATGGTGGGAGCACGGAGAACGGTGAAGATTCTTGGGATATGGATTTCAACTGACTGCACAAGATTAACACTTAGCACTTGGAAGTGTTAAATTATTTTGCCTTATTCTTCAATCAATTCATAGCTTTTTATCCCAAAAGATCTTTTCTGATAAGACAAAGATAAAAATGGGTTAAACAGAATATATCGTCGATTTCCCTTAGGTTATCAATGTAACAAAGAGTTGTTCGTTAATCTTTTTTAGATCATGCAGTTCCGCTACAGTTAAAGTTTCAATTTATTCAAGGTTTTCTCCCGTTATTGTATTTGTACCGTTTAAACAGGTGAATTTTAAAGATTTTAGTTCGATCTGTCCTGCCTCATAAGAAAATTGGTTAGGTTGAAATACCAGTTTATATCAGTTGCCATCATTTACGGTTTAAAGCTAACTGGTACTTTAAGCTTTTTGAAACATTTCAGCACCATACCAATAAATTCGATTATTGAGAGGAACGATTGTGTGTTTTGGTTGCTTTATTGTTTAGAATTACGAAAAAAAGGTTTGAAGTTATATACACTCAACATGGACAACACATGATAACTTTTGCACGTTGCTCAAACCAGTTTCGAGTTTTTAAGGAAGTTAGAACAGATATTTTTTGCAAGTTAAGTATGTTGATACAAGCTAAGAAATACTTTTGTGTTGAATTCAGTAGAATACTTATAAGTAGGCATCAGAAAGTTGAATTGTAATAACCACTCGCAAGAGTATTGCATTAGATGCATATAAGGCTGACAGCCCATTTAATACCAAGACACTAATGAGTAACCCTCAAAATGTTTGTTTAAACTGCAATCCAACGCACTACCACAAATGCACTTTTGTTTAATAAAACCTTACGCTGCATCAGCACAGGTCTACCAAACTTTAGATTCAATATGTTTGTTTAGTTTGTTGCTGTACCCGTTCTTAAAGGGATTCACGAGTTCGGCTAAACATAAAATATTTGCTTGCGAAGAAGATTTTTATGTTTGTTCCACTGCTGTGTTTACTGTAACTTATATTAGTGTTGTGTGACACTGGATGGAACGGAGGTTGTGAGCAACATGTTCTTCTGTTTTTATTGTTTTCCTTTTCTTTTACTTCCCATTCAGTGTGCTTGAACTGTGACCTCAGGTATTTGGTCATCTGGTACAAAAGTTAAAACTGGCATATGAACAGTTGACTTTTCATTGAGATCAGCAATGACAAGGTCATCTTCGCTATTTTCCTCGTCATATCTGATATTTCACTCTCTTCCTCACTGCTAGACAACTCATTTCCGTTCCTTGGACTTTTCTGTTGATAGTAATGGCAGTTGCCTTTATCTTGTCCAGTTTGAGGCCAACAGTAGCCAGGCCAAGTTCCTGAAGGTACAGGTTGAGCTGTCTTACCTTCAGCTCTTCAACTTTGCCAGACTCAATGAGTGTGCCCCACTGGTAGTCCTTGTATGTTGGCTCCTTTTCTAACTTTTTTTTTTCCTTAGCCGCCGTTGTTCTAATATTCTTCCTGATGTTGATATCATTTAGATAGCTAAGGTATTCAATGACGCCAATATGAACGACTTCCGCCTTTTAATTAAAGTTTTGTTTTCAAAAATAGAACAAACTGAGACTGCAAAAGAAAAACTATCTATCAACTCGAAGTGTGAGTGCAGTAATTTTGTATATACTCTCTGAAACAGGTATTGTTCAAATAGATTTGGATGCCTCCCCCCCCTCTTCCCAAAATCATTCCAAATTTTAGTTACGAATGATCCCCCCTTATGCTCTCTTAAAAATCAAGTGATCCCCCCCAAATCCTCCGACC
>JAOBAT010075599.1:2331-13076 GCA_026413305.1 Hydrozoanthus tunicans | reverse complement strand
TATAAGCGTGCTATGTGCTTATGCAGGTCTTATCTTGAGAGATCATCGATATTTGATTCATTCACAGCCTTGGAGTAAAAACTTGTTTCAGATCATTAACACCTGTTAATAAAGACAGTGATCACGTCAGAAAGAAGTTGGAAGAAAACTTGCTGTGGCCCCACACACAGCTTAAATGTTGACGAAAAGAAGGTCACTAAATATATAAACTGGTAAAATACTATCCATTTCATTTTGATTGTACAAATTGAGAAAATGTTACTGTAAGGTGGGCCGACTTTAGTCTTTAGTTCTTACGGCAAGTTGAACTGTTTAATTAATAGTGCGGTTTTTGAAAACCAGCCAAGTTCACAGAACTTCATAAACTCTTCAAATGCCAGATTTGAATTGGATAAATGGCAGGTGGGTCATTTCACTGAATTGACTTTAATTTCGAGATAAGCAAACCGTTGTTGTTGATGATCGATCGGGGCGCCCTGCCCTGCCTTGCGCATGCGTGAAAGCTATCCATTTAAAGAGTAATATCTGACAAAGCCGTTAACAAGTGATAATGGCCCTGTAGCTCATATACAATTTGTTTGTTTTATTGCTTCACCAAAAGTATTACAAGTACTTTAAAAGTGCGTAACGTTTCTTTTCAAAATAACTAATTAGCGAGGCAAGCAAGCCCAAAGAAACCAAAAGATCTTATAGTGACAAGTCCGCAAAGCAAAGAGCCGACCCTGGATTTTCTCTTAACAAGTAGAAAAAATTGCATTAGTTATAAGTCATGGGACTTATAACTGATGTTAACTGGAATATGGAAAGTAAATAAAGTACCTTTTTTTAGATTCAGCAATGCATTTTCCCCGGGGAAATGGGCGGCGCCAATCTCGTTCCCAGAGCCCGCGTTCGCGCTGGCCATAAGGAACGCGGGCTCTGGGAACGAGATTCCTGCGGCGCAAGTTAAACAATTTTGAGAGACCGCACACATTGTTGACTACAACGGTCAATGATGGCCTACCCACCGCTTAGCCCGTGCAGTAAGCGATAACTTTGTACCGTCGGTGTTAACTGGGTTGTTCTTTAATCTATTCTACAGAGTTTCAATGCCAATTCTTAAGTCCACTTGTGCTCCGAGGTCATGCATGGGCCGTATAGCGGCAGCAATATGCTCCTTAACTGCTTTCGGTCCGACCTCGTTGAGCTGCGTCCTTCGCAATTCAGTCCATGACTGCAAGTAAGGGCGATTAGCTCGCTAGATATTATTATTATTAGTATTATCACAGATAATGATTTTCTTAATACGATTCAACTTTGTCCACACAGAGATAAACTCAAACATAAAGATTGAAATACATTCCATATCGAGTTGTAGTTAAGTTCTCCCTCTCTGTCATTGGCTAATTTAAGGTTTCATGACCCATAATTGATGCTATTATTCCACAGACTGTTTAAAAACCCAGTGAGCTTAATTTAGTGTCTGTTCTTTTGTTGCTGATATATTGAGTAAGTGATGTTTAAAAATTTGTTTACGTTGAAAATCCTTACTAAAAAAATATTAGAGATGAAGATTGGACAAGCTGCCCAATGCTCCACTCGGGGCTGAGAGACTAAGAAAGACAAAAGACTGGGCTCACTGTGCCGATCGACGAATTGAAATTCTTGATAAAATGAGCAAACCACTTCTTTGTTAAAACTTTAGAAGCCTCTTTTTTATAAGCGAACAAAAAGCAAGGACGGAGGAGAAGGATTCTTTTCAGGCAATCTGTTACGCACACCTAATCAGTCTTGAAATTTAATATGGGTGTCGATAAAACATGAAAGCTTTATTGCGTGCGTAATTTGTTTCCATGATTTCAAGATAATGATCTCGTATTTCTGAAACTCAAAGTCATTTTTGATGTTTATTTTGCAAAAATAAAATACATCATCATAAATTTACATCAAAACGAGCAACAGAAACCGATCGAGTTAAACAGCTATATTGTTAGTGTAAATATTTATTCACATCTCGGTTTCGCGAACTGCATGCAGTTGCAATCCCTAGCTTTAAAATCGAAATTTAATTTAAAGTGTTCCTTTTAGTCCGAATGGAACTTCTAGAATGGCTGGAAAACGTATCTAGCCTCCACGTGGTCACTGTGAATGTAAGCCAAACACACTGGTATGGTGGCTGTAAAATGAGATTTGTTGCTCGCGAACTCAAAACACAAGACTCTTTTCCGAGCACATGCAAGAAATCTAACCGTGAGAAGAAGCAGTGTTTGATACCTCAACTATGTTCTTATGCTTTAAATTACGCATGCGTAAATGAACAGCAACTTTGATTGGAGTTTTTACCGGTGCTGAGGAAGTCGTTAAAATGTTTGTTTGAGATCAAAAAGAAGCAAGCACGAATATATATCTAAATCCGGGAAGCGCTAAGAATTTTTAAACTCGTCCTTATTCATACTTCTCTGCTTATCAGTCGATATTGCAATAATCCTTCCGTTTGTGCTTTGGCTGTATAAAAAAACTATCATCTCTAGCAATCATTTGAAATCCGCTGAAGGCACTGTGGCTTGGTAAGGAATCCTGTGAATTCATGTAGTTACGAATAGTTCCTTGAAAATTTGAACAGAAGTAGGTGTGAGCTGGATCGGTGTTAGATAGATGAACTTAGAAATACGTGTGTTTTTCTACTTTCATCGTTAATCTAGCCTATCGAACTATTTTGAAGAAATACCATAATAGACTACTTTATATTATCAGACTTTAAACTTAGACAATCTTTATGATTCTACAATATGTTCCCTTTGGTCTTCCAACATCTTTGTTTAAAAAATCCTATGTTGTGCATTTTGCTTCTCAAAACTGGAAACAAAACAAGTGCATACATTTTCTATAACAGTTATCTTTTAATGGTTGAGGCTAAGTAGCTTTTGTATTTCACTTGAAATAGATAGATAGATCTACTATAGATAGACAGACAGACAGACAGACAGGCAGACAGACAGACAGACTGACAGACAGACAGACAGACAGACAGACAGACTGACAGACTGACTGACAGACAGACAGACAGACAGACAGATAGATAGATTGATAGATAGAATGTTTAGACAATTTCTCAGCAATAAAACAACACGTCGAAACAAAAGATCACGACATCCTTCAGAAGTATGTCGAAATCAAAGAAAAAGGCATTCGTTTAAGACAAAAGTAGTTTTTGGAGTCTTGGCACTCCGAGGCTAACGATGTACGAAAAGAAACACTTTTCCGGGTCTACAAAGCCTTTATGAAACAAAATGCTTAACTCTCAACTGACTAAGTATTGATTACATGCGTATTTTAACTCTGAAGAAGGTCACAGATAGTGGTCGAAAACTTAGAAAAGTTTTTAAAAAAATTTAAGGTCAGATACAAACCTTTTATGAATATTTATGTTTTTAACTGATTGCAAAACGGAAATAGTTTAGATAGGTTTTTTTTCAAATGTCTTAGGAGTTTTACTCTTAAATATATCCTGGTTTACAATAAAAAATTTTCGCGGTTTACTGTAAGTTGTTGTTCTGTGCTTTTAATGTAGTTCATATAAAATCATTAAGCTTTTCTTCCTCTCCTGTTGACCACAAGTTATTACTCCTTTCCGTTGCAAGTGATCTCATTCTCGTAAATTACCTCGTAATTAGGTATTTAAACCAAAAGTAGACATTTTTTTTTCCGGATGAATCATCTAAAAAGTTTTAAGTGCTTTTTTTGAAATTTTGCGTATGCTTTAATCCTCAATTTTGTCGAACAAAATACCTACGCTTTTAACATAAGCTTCTAAAAAGTTTACGTCATTAAGTTTCTAAACATCATCTTTAGATATGATTTTACCAAATCACTATTGACCGATGCATTGGAGAGGTTTTTCTAATTCTTGTTGTCAAAAATCGGTGTGCACCGTAGAGCAATAATTATTGTGACAGATTGTGTTTTGACGCATGACTTGCCCATATGTATGACCTGCGCGATTTCTTGGAATGAATGACTGATAATGAATTTCGGTAAATAAGCTACAACGACAAGAGTAAGGCGATTAATTATATCATCGTCAAACTTTCCAAAATGTGTTCTTTTCATAAAACCATGCACTTAAGGAGAATTTACGTTTTATTTCGAGTTTGATTGGGAAAAGTTACATGCTTTTTTAAAGCAAAAACGCTAAGATTAGACAACGTTTCGTTTTTATCACGACAGCATCATCTTTCACTACTTCATTACATATATACACTGATAGAATGGTTCGAAATTTATCCACCTATGACACAATAAGAAAATAACAATAGCTTTTAAAACGGAAAACAACGTTGAATTCTATGACGAAGGAACAAAATCAAGTTGAGTACAAAGTATGGTATGCAATTATTGATGAATGAATAAATGAAATAAAAAAACGAAAAATGTCAATGTTCAGAGTTGCACACTAAAATGAAGTTAAATAAACATTTTGCTTTAATAGAGTCGGACTGTTTGTTGAGGGACGGATTCAGTTCACTTATAAACAAAATTTCAAAAATCGAACATTCCATTTTTCCTCAACACTGTTTTAAAATTTTGAAACTGCTACTCGATTCCTCTGCTTCGATTAGGTGGTGACTTTAATTTTGAGGTGTTTTCCAACGGAGTAGCTCTGTAGCCCGCCGACGCCTCTCCAGTACGTTGGAACAAATGGCGGGTTGTTAATAACCCACATACCTTACATCATACAAAGGACATTGGAAATTGTACACAACGCATTGTTTGTTAACTAGGCTGGGTTGCGGCTCGTTGGAGCGGCACTAGCTCGTCTTGTGGCTTGTGGCTCTTACACACGGGCTCGATGGATGTGTACAACCTGCCATTTGTTCCAATGTGTTTACGTGCATGCAAGCTAGCACGATTGTATTTTTAAATTCATTTTTGTTGTTTGCGTAAAACCAGATTTTATTATAGATATTGATTTCTTGGCCTAGTTAAAGTCTTTCAGGAAGCTTTTTTTACACTTTCACACTGCTTTTAACAGACAATTTTCAGCTAGCTTAGATTAGATTTTGCTGACGACCTGTCGATCAACTAGTGACTTTAATGTCACAGTTTGGTTCCTCGATTAGTCCATCTTTTATGTAGGAGTCACCCGGGTGCTTTCCGGTTAGAGAATTACGAAACAAATTAGTAGATTTCGTGGCGATATTTGGGAATCTTCTTAATAATGTGGCCATTGTTGGGCTCACTTTAAAAATTATAAGTGGTTGCTTTTCTTTTACAAAACTGTATTTATTTAAGACATTAAAGTTAATCTTTTAACTCGTAAAAATGGGTTGGTTTGGTGTTTTGAAAATAAATTTCGAGGCTCAAACCATAAAAATGCTGTGCCACTCGACAGGCAAAAAACGGAGAGAAATGGGAAGTATAACTACACAACTTGAAAAAAGAAATCGATACTGATCCACTCAGTAAAGGGGAACTTTATACTAAAGAAGCAGAGCTTAAATAAGAAATGTTAAAAGTATAAATAGGATAAAAACATGGAAAGCTTTAAAACGATTATTCGATGTTTCACGAACTACGGCGATCAAAAGACTAAAAAACGAAGTTTCATACAGTCTTAAAATTACAAATGTATTGTTTTTAAAGCTTTTCATGATTTTATCCGTTTTACATTTTTAACACTTTATAACTACAAAATTATCATCGAAAACCTCAAGCCATTAAGCCTGAGCGACGTAGCGACTCCATACAATGATTGCTTAAATTAGCTACAAACAGCCTCTGAGCCCGATTGTGTCCGGAGCAGGACTGTATATGGTGATCTTTCTTGGATCGGCGGCGAATAAAGAGAAACGGCTGAGAATTTTTGAAAACTGAAACCTGCCGATAAGCAAATTCTATTTGAGAAATTTTTCTAGGGCGATTTTTATTTGCTGAAGTGTAGGATGAGAACGGCCAACCTTTTTCACTAGGTTGCATACAAGTTTTCTAATAAAAATACCGATCAAGGCCATAATTGACAAGTGGAATTCTCTTATCTGTTCGTGAACGGAAAAGACCTTATTTAGCATTTGTTTTCAAGAATTTTTAGACTCAATGACACGACACTAAGTGTTTGATGCGTAAGACACAGAAAAATAGATGATTCAGTGATTTAAAAGAACCGTTATCTATGTTTTCGGTCGATCTATAAAAACAAGAATGCAGCTAAGAAATGTTTTATATTCTCTCAAGTGAATTGGTTTAAAGAATTTAAATCGGTCTTGTTAACGTTGATGCCTGTAAAGAAGTCTTGGAGAACTTAGAAATGCTAGTTTAATTAAAGTACTGTTTTACACTGGAAGATACAACCTTATTTCTAATTATCCTCTTTGACATCAATTATTTTTCAGCAAAACAGAAATCGACGTTTAAATGACGCTAAATCCCTCATATAAATTATGAAGAGAAATCTAGCAATTACGCTTTTGTTCCTGCGAAAGGCGATTTTTAACCTATTAGTTTATTTGAAAAAAGAAAACTGACATCACTAACTCTTATTTCCGCGAATTGACAGTTATGTCGTAGATTAACAATAATTTGAGAACACATTTATTTGAAACAACTAGAAAAATACGTGACCATTTATTGTAGTACAGCAAGACAGCCGTTCTTTCTCTCACAGAGACACAACATCAGTCACCAACGTTGCTCGATGTACGGTAAGTATTATTAAGATTTTAGAAGTATTATATTATGTTCAATTTTATCTTGCAAGCCATTAATCAAAATGCTTTTTTGTAATTATATTCTTTCAAAAAAGGAAATCATGCGGAAATTTAAGCTTGTTTAAAGTCTTTTTGCATTCCGTGATCTGCGTTAAAGGTTTGAACAAAGAAAAATCTGAGAAAAACATTCTTTTCTCTGACCCTCGATACACTCACACTGCTTAAAAAGCAAGTTTTTCTTGCCTGTTTGTTTTCATTTTTGTATTACGGTTACAGTGTTTTGACTTTATGGATGGGGTTTTGATGGAATCCTCCTTTTTAAAATTACGATTGGTTGTTCGTTGAATATCTTATTTGGTATCGTTAGGATGTGAATGAAACTGCCAGCTTGTAGATTATCATCTTGATATTTTGTTTTGCTGGATTCAAGTTTATGACAAATGGTAAAAATACGTTATTTCAAAATTGTTTTGCAACAAAGCTTCGGATTCAGTCCTGAGAGGAAGGCAGAGGGACAAAAGGGGCGGAAAGGCTCGTCAGCTGTTGAAAGAGGTTTTAGAAAAAGCTCAAAATGGTTCCCACTTTTGTGGATGTTTTTATCGTAGAAACACCTTATTGCTTAAGTCTTCCTCTCCTTTTGAGTTATTCTTACATATCGTTATTGACAAAAAGTTATTTTCTCCAACCTGCGTAAGTATAAGTTTCCAAAGCCATTGCATGCTCAAAAAGTCATTTTGAATGAGCAACATTAGTGTTTTATTGTTTTGACATTTTCTACTTGCTCTAGAAGTGAGAAATATGCACTAGAGTAGAACTTTTTACTAATTTTAGATGCTTTCTCTTGAGAAGTACTTCAAAAGGCAAGTGGCTTAACTCGTTGCACCAAAACAATCGGGGATTTCAAAGAAAGTGTTTTTGAAACAAAGTCTCAAATTGTTTAAGAATTGAATTTGTACACAGGTTAAAACACAGGTTTGACAAGTCTTTTCTTATTCAACAAAAATTATCGGTGTTATCTCAGTTCATAACCATGCGCGCGCATACCAAAACAAGACAGCTGGACTTTACCTATACATTAAGCGATCCTGCGGTGCAGCACCCAGCTGTTCTGTTTGTCACCTCCAGGGTCGTCAATTAACAAACCCCAAAGAACAGGTTTTGCAACTTGAGTATTTTGAAGATTTTCAAAACCCGTATCGTTCACATAAGCACCGATGTGCTCTGGTGTTTACCCTATTGTGCCTGCAGTGTCATATCAACATTAAGACGAGGTTTTGTGCTTTTTTGTGTTGCATGCATCACAAGTTAATTTTGATATACTTAAGATTACATTTAATCTTTTCAAACTAGATTTCCTATTCATAACATCATCAAGATAAGAAAAAGCTACCGAAACCTTTGAGGTAAGTAAGGTATCTTTTTCACATTGTTCAGCAAAGTATGAAAGAACAAGAGGCTCCTCATAGCCTCTCCTCGTGGCTGTTTAATGAAAGAATAATCCCTTACAAGCAAACACTCAACTCGTTGTCAACAAATGTCACTTTGTTGTTTTTCTGTATTTGAAATTTGTTTTGGAGGAGCTAATGAAACGATACGGATGGACAAATTTCTTGATTTTAAAACAACTGTCTCAGATAACGATTTATGGGCTTTTAAGTTGGTACATTGACACTGAGTTGTATTTTAAGGTGTATACTAAAGTAAGCCTTTTCATACTTTAACTGATCAATTAGCCTTCTAACATTTATGCCACAATTTGCTTTAAAAAAAACATACACTATGCATCTGTTCTTAAGGGAAGGTCACAAACATAGAGTCGAGATTTGAAATGCTGCTCAGTCGGAACAATAAAAAACAATTTTTACTTTCGGCATTTTAAGGGGAAGAAAGATTAGAGTTGCGGTGAGATTTTCATCGACATTGGGGTCGAATGACTTTGTAATCTACATCTAAATGGCCAAAACATTCAATAGATTAGGCACGCCAGGACTTTGGTAAAACTATTTTTCTCCATTTCGGCATTTTTTGAGCTGATATTTTAGGTTCAGTGAATAGAATTGTTTTTTTAAGATTTTTATTTATTTGCAAATCCAAAGAGACTACGCAATTGTACTTTTGGATTTTAAACTATGGGCAAATCAAAACTAAAGAAAAACTATTTTGAAAACAAAAAGGTTGTTGACATTTAGGAAAATGAATCAAGTTTAAACCAGCCGATATTAAACGGATTGTCGAACTTGTACGATCTGATAAAGGTTACATGTCTTTTCTCTATTCGTTGAATTAATCAAGCTAAAAATGTCTTTGCTGATACTGTTTTTAAATAATCATGTTTCTTTGTGTTACCCTATTTTGTTTATTTAACTTTCCTGTTGCTTATGTCAAAATCTTTTTGCCTAAAAGGCATGTTGCTTTGTCCAGGTGCAAATGACTTTAGCTCGGAGGTTTTCATTGTTCAACTCTAAAAAAAGTGGAAAATTAATTGATTGCTTCTAAGCTTCAAAGCTGTAGGCGATTTTCGTATTTGAATTGTCTTTGAAAAACCTGAACGACCTATCGACACAGAGCTGCAGATTTCAACTCACTTTGTAGTTTTATAATTTTGATTTTAGAAATAAAGTGTAAATGACTTTTTTAAATTGGTATTTATTATTATTTTGTAAACAATATTTGATTATATCACGGTTTTTGATTACTGTAGTCGCGTGTAGTTGAAGGTGCTGATTCTCTTCTTATGTAAGACCGTTTACGTTTCTTCGTTTATTCATTTTTCGTTTAATTAATTGTTGCTTTGCATTGAAAAGCTACAAAACAAGGGTTCAGATTTTATACCAGAAGCAAAAATATCCGGACCAGCATGCGTGTTGTTGGCAACTTTTTCGATACAAACAACAACTTAGTTTGGAAAAAGTCCTCACTGTTTTGACGCTGATCTATACCGCGTTTGTATGTTCAGGTTTTCTTAAATACACAAAAATTACGAAAACTAACTTTCTGTTTGTACGCGAATGTTGGTAGTTTATGAAAATAACTTTAATTGCTTTCATTTAAGATAGTTAAACATAGTTCGCAATGTCTGTTATGGCAAAAAGATTATTTTATGCTGTCCTAAAAACAGTTGGACAAATAATAATTCTGTCAAAGATTCGTACTTGCTGTTTTTTACATGTACGACAAACAAATTTAGAGATAGTAAAATATTTTTATCTCGATGGTTCATATTGCTCACACGAACACAGACGCTCTGCATCAATAGTTCAATGTTGTTTAGTCTCAAATACTTTAGCAGAGTGATTAACATTAACTTTAGCTTCAGACAATCACAATTGATGATAAAACGTTTCTTTTTTTGATACTGTTTTGACAAGAAAGAGCCCGACGTCTTCAGGGTCCAACAGTGATATTTTGAAAAACAGCAGTTCGTCAATTAATAAGTTTTGGGAGTCGAATGTCTCTGTTTTTTTATCTCGTTTTCTTGTTCCTTCTGCTTTCATAATCTTCGAAAATAGATTGGCTTAGCTTTGCATAACTGGTTCAAACTAATAAACAATAAGTACTTGAAATAAAAGCATCTTTATGTTCATTATGCCTTGAGTGCTACAAACTTATCACTGTTCGGGTTTTGGAAATTTTACGGAAAAGAGAACTTATTTGGTAGGCAGGGTGGGTACGTTTGACATTTTGCCCATTTTCACTCGGCAAGACCTTTGCTTGAATTTCAGCAAATTTGGCATATTTAGTAACGCATTATTTAGAAGAGTTTCTAATGTTAAAATCTGATGCAAGCTTTTAAGATTTGTAGCTTTTGCGTGATTTCAGTCACCTTTCTTCATAAATAAACTTGTATTCTCTCATCTTCATGAACCAGCTATCTGCAACAGTCATACAAGAAGTGGATTTCTTAGACTGTTTTATCTTTTTGTGATAACTTTACTTGATTCGAAAGATTTCCTGCTTAATTCAACTCTTTCTTCTGCATGACCATATTGCTCCATATTCATTCCTTGACTAAGCAATTCTAACGTTTGCTTGGACGTTAGTCCCTTTTTATTAACTTTTTTT
>JAOBAT010075588.1:5565-20705 GCA_026413305.1 Hydrozoanthus tunicans | reverse complement strand
ATGCTTTACGTTTTAACTGTTGTGATTTACCTGATTTGGAATCGATGAAATATATTATATTGATTTATAGATTATTATAATTTTAATGTTCTACCAAACCTTATTTTTACTACCATTCTTGTACTTATCAGATTCTTGAGTTATCATTATGTTCTAGATGTCTTATAACAATGAAGCAATGTTCTAGAAATCTTATAATGACAATGAGCAATTTAACTGCCGCCGGGTTAGCCAAGTTGGTAAGGCGCCAGTCTGTCGTGCGGGAGGCGCGGGTTCGATTCCCGGTGCCGGACCTTCACTTAGGGTCTTAAAATAACAGAGAAGGTGCTGCCTTTGCTCTCGCGTCTTCTCGGATAAGGACGTTAAACCGTAGGTCCCGGGTGGCAGACCTCGAGTCCTATTGCCTGTTCTCCCGTGGCTCATTTAGTCAAAAATGTTATTAATATAAAACAATATTAAAGTATCAATCATTTCAATTGTTTGTAAAATGTATTGTTACTCTTCTACAAACACCTTTACCTGCATACAGTTAGTGAAGGTGACACAGACCAACATCAGTTTGCTCACGATCTGAAACATGAAAAACACGCCATTACACGTGCAGTGTAACCAACTCTGGTTATTTAGTTCAAGAGTAACTACCATACCACGCTTGTGCTTGTTTGACCTGAAAAAGGACTTTCAGTTTGCTGTAAATCTGTTTTATTGACAGGGTTCCTTAAAGTGCATATGAAGTGAAAAATTTTATAACTGCAATGGATAGACCTTGCTAATTGAGGAACAGCGGCGAAAAAAGTTTGTCAAAATCTTTCCTTGTTCTTTAGATATTAAAGTTTAAAATTTTCATCTGATGACGTCATGAATGGTTCCGACAAATTTGCATTTTTTCAAAATCTGCTGCCAATCTGTAACACCTCGGTGTATTTTAGCTAAAGTTGGATTATTGATATTTCCGAGGCAGATGGATCATCAGTCCAAGTCTGGCTCAAACCCACCCAAATTTTACGGATTGGCAGCAGATTTTAGAAAGATGCAAATTTGTCGGAACCACTAAAGACGTCATCAGACGGGAAATTTTAAACGTTATTAAAGAACCAGGAAAGATTTTAGCAAAACTTTTTCACCGCTGTTCCTCATTTAGCAAGGTCAATCCATTGAAGTAATAAAATTTTTCATTTCATATGCACTTTAAACAAACGAAGTATGGTGCTATGCATGAAGTTGAGAGCAATAATCACCTAAACTTGTAACAAGAAAAGTGTGGGTCCTATTTGGGAGAATGAAAGCAACACTACGATTGGTGTATTCAAGGCTGAAAAAGTTAACACCTATAATGAGCCATTATCAAGCGAACACCTCGTTGTGGGCTGAGATGGAACACCTTATTGTCAATTTTGGTAAAGTTAACGATTAAAATAGGTAGAACACCTAATGACTAACCTAGGTAAAACACCTACTAGTGGGTCAAGGAAAATACCAACTTTGAAAAGAACCTTTTTCAAACTTTTAATTGTGGGCCTATCTACAAGACTTATAATCGTATAAAAAACTGAAGATTACGTCAATAAGTAAAACTGAAAAAAATCTTAATGTTATAAACTTAAAACCTTTTTGAGCATAGTTCTCTTCCAAGTATAGTCAATCTCTAATAAAGCAAAACTATCAGCAATGGTGTCAGACTCATCCATCAAACAGTTTTTGTTCAAAACTATTTCCAAAAGGTCTGTGTAGCAAAAACCCTATGATGAACTTGATCAAAATGACGACTTTCTTATTACAAACATGTTTCGGCAGTGCTTACTGCCACTGTCAGTGCAACTATTTTACAAATTCGTAAGTGAGTAGATATATGTGTTCTAATTAACATAGAGAACAAAGTTAGTAATAGTGTTATAAAGAGAGCTTCAAGTTTACATGCTTGATTTGGTTATCTAGACTAGGATTTACACGCTTGATATGGATAGCCTCTTTATCCTTAGCGCAAATTCCGTTGCGGCGGAATCCAAAACTTCAAAACAATGCTTCGAGCAAGTTGCGAGCATGCTTCGTTGCGCTCTAGATGTTTATGAATATTTGAGGCTCTATCCGTAATTAGATGTTCATTAACGCGCGTTGCTAGGTGTCCGACTGTTTCCCCGAGATAGCCGGCCGTACAGCCGGCACAAGAGAATTTATAAACGACGCATGCGCGAAACATGTTTGTAATAAAGAAAGTCGTCATTTTCATCAAGTTCACCAAAACTATTTAGTATTAACGCTTGTCTTTTCATTGCATAACTAAACAATCGAATCACTGGGGCCAAGTAAAAAATATAGTTTTGCGTGCAATCGCGAAAACAAAAACACACACATAACATACACACAGTTAGTGGTAGTCTACCTTCAACAGTTCTGGATTTGTGAGCATGCAATCTTTAAGGCAGCGGTCAAGAAAGTCGTTGTGGTGTTGCAAGACTCCATCGATGTTCGTAACCTGTGTGAAGTCAAAGTCAAAGTATCAAAATCAGTAACATTCGAACGGTATGAGCAAAAAATTGTTTGGCCTTAATGGGAAGTTGATAAATATAATAGCATTAAAAGTTATTATCTTCTTCCTTATTTAATTCTAAACAGCGCTTATAGCTACTGTATGATGTCATTCAAAGTAACCACGGAGTATAATTGGATTGTGTGATTGGCTGGAACACGATGCGATCCCACGTACGTAAGTTCTCAAAGTACATTGCATAGGACACCTACTTTGATTGGGTATAAAGTTTAATACATTGTTTGGGCTTCCTACGTATGCCACTCACTCTAGATACTCTTACAGACTCTATGACATTATGGCTCCGCTCGACTAATCGATATAGCAACTAAAAAACCTAAGTTCAATCAAACTCCTAGCGCAAAAACGCCAAAGACAGTTTAGCGTGTAAAGATGACATCGTATAACGCAATGCCAAACGTACTGTTTTCAGGTTCCTCTCCAGAATATGCCAGTTAGGATCCAGCACTTCAAACATCATATAATGTTGATACGTCTGAACGAAGTGCAACATCCTCTGCAGTAAGGCAAAAGCTGCCACATACCTAAATGGGTAAAAAATACCGGGATGAATACTACTTTACACTTCACACCTACGGCTGATTATGGTGATTACATACTCTTTTGGCCAGAGTGGGCCCGGGTTCTGAAGTTAAAACGTCTTAAAATGTCAGCGAGAACAAAATGTCAAATCCTGATATAATAATTAGGTGCCGCTGGCCATGTTGAATGCACAACATCTCACTCAGGATGGGCCTTCGTTTTTAAGTTAAATGTTTTAAAGTTTCATCCAGGAAAAGTGTGAATTCCTGGTTTATGCAATTCTTCGCTTTCCTCGTTTACCGATTACACATACATCACAATTGGAACGCACAACACGTTTCTCTCCAGAAAAAAGTCAACAAGATGAAACAAATCGCCACAAATACAACAACAATAGCATAGATTTTAAATAACAACGAGTCGTTAGAAATCTTTAATGGAAATAGTGAGGAGTGACCACGTGAACAGTCTAGGAAAATGCAGTTTCAAAAAGCAAACTTTTCTTCATTGTTCGTTAGATATCGTTTTCTTTTTCCTTGAGGTTATTCAGAGCTTTTCCCATTGGGAATAAACAAGAATAAAATGCCTTTGTTAGAATATCAACTCTTTTTTCCGACGTAGGTCAGAACTTTTCCAATAGGACACAAACAATAATGAATTGGCTTGGGAGCATTCTGCTACACTCAGGGGAGAACAAACGATATACATCAATCAGAGGAAGAAAACACCGTTAGTGAACCCAGGTTTTGGATCAAGAAACCTTACAACGATGTTTTCTTTCCCTGAACTGGTAGTTATCATAACGTAATTAAGACTGATCGACGCCGCTTCTGGGGAGAACCGTGTGCAAGAAAAGGGAAATTCAATAATATTCAAACATTGACCTGCAGGCTGTTTAGCTGTGTATGCGAGCCACGAGTTGGATTACAAACAACTAGCGACTGTGGAATACTTGATCAAATTGTTAGAGCACATAGTTTCATGAGAAACCAAATCGACTCTGGATGGTTAGATGTGCTCATATCGGAAAAAGTCCAGGTGAGGCTTTAGTCTGCGAAACTAAACAAATTTAAAATCATCACAAACAGTCTATCAACTTATTACTTCTCATTACCTGACACTTGCAGTAATTAGTAATTGGTAATGAGAAAATGGGAGTTGATCAGACAACTATTGAAAATGAAAAGCCAGATTCTACTTAGTTAACAATTCCTAAAAAGATGGCGGTTGTATATATTACCACAATGCATTGCGAGCCTTGTCCGCTAAAAGAAGCTCAGGGAAGGTGATAACTGGTAAAACTCTTCCTTGTACTAACAACACTGCGTGGGTCAATTTTGAGCTTTACATATTCTCTCTGCGTATTTGTTGGCAATTTTAGACGTTTTGGAGCTAGGAATCATGGGCAATCATGGATTACTAATCTACTAGCATTAGCCAAATTAGGATGAACTCAGAGTACTAACATTTTGTACTTTTGCTGCGTTTTAATATTTTCATGTGAAGTAATCTGTCCCATGAAAAAAATGAGACGAAACAAGTTAGATAATTGGATTGGAATTTGCTTATTCACCAAAAGCATGTGAATTTCAATACGTGCAAAGTGTAAACTCAACCTCAAAATAAAAGAAACCATTACTTACCATTGTTTGTAACTTAACGTAAACATCTTGGTTCTTTTATTGGCGCACCAAACACTACAATCAAAAGCAACACAGACAAAGAAACAGTTAACGCGTGTGTTGCACAAAAGCATGGATAACAAGAAAAGCAAGTCCTCAATGCTCTAATGGTATACTCACGTGCACAACTGTCTTTCTACGTGTTTCGAATAAAACAAATGGCGGAACAACATTTGGTACTTGGTGAGAGCCTGTACAAAAACAACGAAAGGAAAAGGAAATACTGTCAGGCTTTAAATCAAAGAAACGGAGGGGCCTTGTTTGCAGGGATCGTACGGGCACTGGAAATCCTGGAAAACCCTGGAAAATTTTTGAAGTCCTGGAAATCCCTGGAAAAGCCTTAGAAATTTTTCATTAAGCCCTGGGAAATTTCATAGAATCTTCTTGAAAAAAATAGGTTTCCCGAATGATGCATTGTTTTTCGTTTCAAGTAACAACTAAGACTTAAAACTTAATTTTTGCATGTCGTTGTTACATTAAGTCCAATAAATACAAATTTTCATGACATTAATTACTAAAACATTGCTTAAACAGGTGATTTTGAATGTTCGTATTTTAACTCTGGGCTTAAAAAGTCCTGGAAAAGCCCTGGAAAAAATAAAAATACAGCCCTGGAAAACCCTGGATTTTTTAAGTTCTGAAGGTGTACGAACCCTGATGTTTGTCATGCTAGTGCACGTTCTACAGAATTTGACTGAAGCTATATGAACAAGAAAACGGGTTTGAGGTTATAATTATATGGATCAGAACAAAATCAAAGAAGAGGTTAAAGTCACCAAGCACCGAGTTAGATGACTAAGCTCCTAGTACAAATGGGCTATGTTCCTATCTTTTATGGTTCTTCTCAACAGCCGAAGTTGAACACACCCTACCTTCTTACTCAGAATAAGAGACACTGGCCAGCGGACTTCATAATCGAACGAGAATGACTCGAGACCTACAGAACGAAGAACCATTGCAGAGAATTAGTTGCTACAGCTGCCAGGACAGGCGACAAAAAATAAGTGAAGTATAATGACTCTTAAGGGTTCAGTCGATTTTGGGTTTATGAAACTTGACAACTTTCCTAGATTTTTTTTATCACTTTTCTGTTGAATGACCCAATTTTACAAGGGAAACATTTCAGAACTAAACAGATAAAAAGTGGGAAAATCCAATGACTTTCCAGGTTTTCTTTGACCATACAAACCCTCGTTCAGTCTATACGGCATTATATCTAGTAGAAAGCTCCCAACCCTACGACAAAAGCACCTGATAGCCGGTATAGTTTTGAGGGAGAAACCTTGAATGAGTTAAGTATATTTCAGTTTAAGAGATCAAAACAGTTAACTTGAGTCGATGAGAAAGAACCATTTTTCGAACTTCTTTCGAAATGGACAATTGAAAAGGCTACGAGTACATATGCGAAATTTTATTACTTTTTTTCTGGAAATATCGCAGATGGTACAAAATATTGTAACCAGAGTAACCCATGTTTAGAGATTGACCCAACCGCTATAATATTGAAAGCAGAGGTAGGTGCTCTCCAACCTTGTCAAGATTTAGTATCGACTTTCTTATCCACCAGAAACTAGATGGAGCTAACAAACTGGAACTCTTTATAAAAGGATCTTGAAAATTTTACTTAAATATCAGGGTTTTCTAAGACGGGAATATTTGTACTATAAGCTCTATAGAACCTGTAAGCTCTGTAGAACCTGGAGCGATGCAAGATATTTCAAGGGCATTCCAGTTCAGAGAGAAGTTCAAAGGTTCCTGGAATGTCACTTCCTTACCTGATATCTGCATTTCCGTTGGGTCAGGGTTGGATGTTGGCGCACCTTAGGTAATAAAACACAACCTTTAGTATTCCATTTGACTTAACGAATCTAGGATAAGTAATAACTCAACAGCACGACTGTAACCAGGGTAGTAGATCCTGCAAGTACTTCTCCAGTGTGTCCATTTTTTTTAGGTTTCAAACACGTTTATCCCGTTTTTAGTCCTATCTAAGTCTAGAACATTGAGAAACACAATATTGAGGCCGGAAATGCACGAGACCGGAAGTAGAAAGACAATGATATTGAAGATTTTCACACACGACAACACTCGGTAGCAAAGAGCAAACTTTGGTAATTTCTCAGTGTCTGATCTTGATTTGAAGCAACGGCCGGAAAAATTGCGATTTTCCAACAAAAAAACTGAATGGCCAAGAAACCAAGAATTTGAATACAGTCAAAAAAACGACTAACCAGGAATATGGTACTGGGCCAGTTGAAGACTTTGAAGCAATGCCCTGAGCAATAGGATGAAAAAATAGAAAGTTGAAAGAAGTCGAAGCTTTAGAACATTTTTTTGTTTCTTTGCAAAGTTTTCGCTAAAACTAGCTGCCACTAGAATCATCGTAGCAGAGGTCTTTGTTCAATTCCGAAAGAAAAAAAATGCAAAATAGAATAGATCTTTCTCATAAAAGACGGCCATATTCTCTTGTCTTCATTCAAGTTAATCTGACTACCCTTGTTCTTAAATTAAAAACAAAAAAAAATGTTAATACTCAAAGCGAAGCTATCCAGGCAAATTTGATTGTACACAAAAGGACGTTTATATTTTACCAATGGTGCTGTGTATAAAAGAAAAATTACAAAAAATAACTGTTTGCTTACCTCTCCCGTCATATGCCACGGACAAAATACGAAACAGTTGTGTAATGAGATCATACGGTAACAGGTCCACCCTTTAATACAAATACACATCGGTTAGAAAAAACTTGACTCTGACTGACTAACCTTGAAATTTAAAGTAATTCATAATAGGAACTCAAAAGATTAGTAGATTGCACTATGGTATGAAAACACACGCGTTAAATCTCGTTTTTGAGAACCAGTAAAGTCGATGAGTTGCACGCTTGAAATTCCGTTATCGATCCCGTTAACATATCTTAAAAAGCATGCGAACATCTTCTCATAATGCATGCGAGGTACAAATTAAGTTATCAAATCTCTACTATTCTAGGAAAAAGCACATCCAAGTTATTAGCCAAGTCACACCCACCAACCTTAAATCGTCTTTAAACGGAACTTTTTTGAGAACCAGTAAAGTCGATGAGTTACACGCGTGAAATCCCGTTATCGATCCATTAGCATATCTTGTAAAGCATGCGAACATCTCCACATGATGCACGCGAGGTACAAATTATCAAATCTCTAAGCACATCTAAGTTATTAGCCAACTCACACCCACCAACCTTAAATCGTCTTTAAACGGATCACTGTTAGCTGTGCTGGTACGAAGGGCAAGTTCCACCAGTGTTTCCAAACGAGAGGGCATTATGTCTGCAGGAACAAGTTAAGGCGTCCACTACCAAATTGACTCCTTATAGCGATGAATCAGATGAACCCGAGTTCGGCACCTATATTCCCAAATTCTAGCAAGGAGGAACTGAATTCAAAAATGAAGCAACGCACTGAGTTTTGAATATCAATTTTTGTCGCTAGAATTCGTGAAAATTTTGCTTTAGTTCATTACTATTTCTGTGCATACGCACCAGAGGTCTACTTGTATCAGCGGTGCCTTCACTATGAAAAAAGTATCTTTATAGTTAACAGTTAAATTGTTTATGTAATAAATTAGCGAAGATGTACGACGTGACCTATGCAACTCAAGCGATTGTGAAAAAATACAACAGGGTTCGTCCGCTTTTCTCAAAGCAAAATTTAAGGACTTTTTAAGGTAAGATTAATTGGTTTTCGAGGACCTAAGGCATGGGACATCAACCACCAGAACTGACCTAAAACATGTCTTTTTACGATACTGATTTTCCTTGACACAGTTATATAGCTATAGGCACGCTTTAGTTGTTGTTATTCACGGACCTGACACTAAAGTCTATAAAACTGCAAAGGTTTGATTTGGCATTACGTAAGCAGAGCTATTACTGTGCACTTTTTATGACAACACAACAGTGTAGTCTTTTATTCAAACTCAACAAACAGTTTATTTGTAAGCTAAGTACATGACTCGTGATTTATACAAAATGCCAACTTCAGTGAAAAAGCAGAAATTTAAGGACTTTTTAAGGACCATGACTAATTTTTGTAAAATTTAAGGACTTTTGAGGCCTTAAATTTTGGAAAGTGAAAATTAAGGACTTTTAAGGTTTTTAAGGACCTGGACAAACCCTGTACAAGGGGTCTTCCACAGAAATTAACCCAGTGACGTATGTGATTACTGGTGCAATACTCTACAAACTGAACAACAAAGCCACATCAGTTAGTAGCACATGTAGTCAATCAATTCCACTAAAGGTCGGTACTGTAGACAAATAATGAGGTTATGAAGCGATCTTACATCTCTGTAAGATTTTTTGTTTCCAGTAAGTGTTTTTAACCAGGTGTTATTTATGATGTTTAACATTTTCCTGTTATCAATATCAAGAAAACAGACTGAAAACATGGTTTTTACGGTACCATGTTATGGTACTATCATCTAGAATCAATCTAAAAATGCTTAACAGTCCAGTGGTCTTAAAGGCTGGGCTCACTTTTGGTTTTTGATGCACGTGTGATACTGGGACTAAATTTCTAGGCGCACTGCCGAAATTTTAGGCGCACAGTTAAAAATTTTAGGAGCACAGCTTAGGACTCTGAGAGTAAAGAAAATCAAAGAATTTAAAGACATTTATAAGTAGTTATTTAAATGAGTTAGTGTCTTTCATTTTGTTTTAATCCTGTCTTTGTTTATTTCAGACTCTTACTTGACACGGTAGTTTTAAACTGTGGTGCATATTTTTGGGGACCTTGTGTTAAATCCGTAATTTTTCATTTATATCACAGCTGTATTGTCAGAGTAAATAAGGACGGTCAAGTAAGGTAGGAGTAGCTCTTATTCAGTCTCACTGAACTTCAGCTTTTTAGGCGCAAGAGTGCGATCATTCATGATAATTTGAAGGCGCACAACCAAGATGTCAAGTTGCATGTGCCACCAGTTGGTCGTAAACTTCGACCCTTAAAAGTGATTTTTTTAAAAGCATCGTTTTCTCACTCTGATCCATGTAAGTCACTTCTCTCCATTCCCCTGGTGCCTAGGTGGTACATGAAACCTCCACCAGGGATTTCCACCGGTTCTTTTGCTCTCTTACTAGCTGTGTGCTAAGAGAAGGAAACCCTCTACAGAAAACCACTGGCCCTCCAGGTTGTGTGTAGGGGCGAGCAACCCTGCCTTGTAGATAGGTTCTAGCTACAGAAACCGAAGAAGGGAGTTTCATTGTAAGCCACTTAACCTTTGAGTATAGTTGCCGACTTTTAGTGATGATTTACCGTGTTAAAATAAAATTATGACGAAATTAGACTTAGCGAGTTAAGCGTTAACTGATTTATTCCACGTAAGTTCAACGGAACGTTTTCTTATTTAAGGATACCATCCATGTTTTTTTTCATCTCGTCCTCTGAAAGATCCATGAATTGTACGAAAAAGTCGCCAAGATCCATAAGAAAGTAATGCTTGATCGACCTATGAGATATAAGCAATATGAAATTGACACCACAAGAAACAACGATAGATGTATAGAAATTTCAATAAAACTGAGGTCACCAATTTTGATAGAACCCAAAACCGAAAACAACAAAATCTTATATTTTGAGAGTCTTGAGTTATTGATACTGTTTTCCGAAATCTCATGTTTTTTCAGGCCGGAAAACAAACTTCCAAAGTTCTACGAATCCTGAAACTGAAAGCAAACTAGTGGTTAAGTCAAGACTTTGGCAACTGTAGATAAGTTGATAGTGAACAAACCTTAGTCTTGCCATCAGCTCTTTCTCGTCCATCATTAAGTCAAGCAGAACCTTGCTAGCATAGTTGTAAGCTCTCTCAATTTTCTCCACGTATTCTCTCTCTCTAAGTGTGTAGATAATTTCCTCTGCATCCGGACACTGCACATTACGACCTACAAACACACAGTTGGTTATTTATACATATGTAACACCAAGAGACAAAGACCACCTTCGCCAAACATGTTTACGGCTATATTTAAAATGCAATTTTGTTCTAATATGATTAAACCGCTATTGGCTATCTCTTAAACTCTCTTTTAACCATCATTTCCAACCCCATCGTCACGATCATCCTCACAATCAACACTGACGCCAAAAATCACGACCATTATTACCTACATCACCACTACCATCAACGTTGCTATAGTCACAACCACCATCTTAAGCACCACTGCCTTGTTCATTTCCAGCACAAACCCTATGGTTACTAACACCATCATCTCTGCCGCCATCATCACCACTGCCATCAATTACCATCATCTTTATCATCGATGTCATTATCACCATCATTACTATCAACATTATAAACATCACAACTACAAGATTTTCATATCACCAACACCAATACCATAATCTCCGCCACCACCATCATCATCATTTGTTGTTATCATCAACATCAATATCATCACCACAGTCACTATTACCAACATAATTACTATCATCATCATATCAACAACAACATCACCACAATTATCGTCATGATCCCATAATAGCACTGCTATCACATCAGCAGCTACAAAATCTTTGCCATGGGTCAAATAAGGAACTCACCACACTGTCTAATAACATTGAGATATTTTCCCGTGCTTAAAATCTTATGGGCAACCTGTGAATAAAAGGAATGATAAGAAGTGGATCACTTCAAACGATATAACGAAAAGTAGATTTTCAGACAAATCCAGGTAAGTCAACAAGGAAGTTGTTAAAATAAATAACAAAACTTTGAGAAGCTTCAAGGATAAAACTATCAATAATAATATTAGTAATAATAATAAATGCAGTCACCATCGTCATGATGTTAGTATTGATAATGAAATTCAGGAAAGTTAACAAGGAAAGTCTCATTATAACTAATCCGAGTGTCGCTGATCTACAGCATTAACAAGGAATCCCTTAATAGGATTCTATCCCGTTCCATTGGTAAGGCCTCACTCGAATTTATATGTTGTATTGACTCATATGCCACTGAAGGACACAACACTCTATGATTATTTCTAGGCTCGAGCCGAGTCGTACTGTCCTTAAATCCCACGACCAAACTCCCAGCTGGCCCCGTAGCTCAGTTGGTTAGAGCGACGTAGATCTGTTTCGTAGGTCGTGGGTCCGAATCCCACCGAGGTCAGAGATTTTTTCTTTTTCCTTGTGTGGGTTTAAGGGATTCCTTGTTAATCCTGTAGATCAGCGACACTTGGATTATATCCCGTTCCAGTGGTAAGGCCTCACTCGAATTTTTATGTTGTACTTACAGTTATATCAAAACTAATTTTCATGATAACGGTCATGATGAGTCGAGTCCCTAGTCTCTTAGATAGCTTACTTTCTAACTCCAATTCTACAAATGTTAAATATCTACTGTTATGAAATCAAATATCTACCCAACCGAGTCTAAGATACACAACTAACAGGTATATCTGTATCTATCACTATGGGTAATCTGAATACTAAACAAAAAATAATTTCACGAGTAACTCATATTCTGTTAAAAACAGTAACATAGAGGGCTGACCTTTTCAAGAAATATGGGGATATTCTCTCGAACGATCGTGTAGCGCTGCTCCCAATATTTGCAATGGGTTAAAGAACTTTAAGTTTCCGTGAAAACATTTAACAAGGCCTTCTAGCCAAACTCAAAGTAGAGTTGCACCGGTGAGCCCGCTAGATCGAGCTCTTCCCCGACAGCAGATGTGGCTTTTCAGCTCAGATCGTAGCTCACCACACACATACCGACTTTTTGTGGCCACTTTTACGGGCCCAGTGCCAAAGCCATGTTACACGAACTGTTTTCCGTTTGGCACATGCTAGCGATTCCGCTTCCCATTGGCTGTTGCGCCAACCAATTCAGACAAATTTTCGGTGACTGTCACACACTAGCCAATGTCTGATCAGACAAGCTATTCTTAATTCTAATCTTTTAAGTTTTCACCCACTTAGTTGCCCAAGAGAAAAAAAAACACCTGAAAAAATAAACAGTCTTAGCGACATTAAAGGATATGCATCGTTATAATCTTCTGTCACTTTCTCCTTTTGCACTGATCCGTGCTCTGCAACTAGAAACTGAAAACAGAGTGCAAGTTAATTCATCTATGTTCGCACTTTAGAGCCCGCAAAGGTATGGTGCGAATTAAGAAGTTATTCTGGAGTAAAACTGTCTCTGAAAGATGTAGTTAAGTGACCTGTTTTTCACGTGAGTTTCTGTAGTTCAGTGGAGAGAGCGTCTAACCGGTAATCAGAGGGTCGTGGATCTCTGTAGCTTAGTGGGTAGAACGTCTGAACCAGTAATGAGGGGGTCATGAGTTCCTGTGTTCATTGGGTAGAGTGCCTGACCAGTAATCAGAGGGTCACGAGATCCTGTAGCTCAGTGGGTAGAGTGGTTAACTGGTAATCAGAGGGTCATAGGTTTCTGTTGCTCAAAGGGTAGAGCATCTGATCGATAATCAGAGGGTTGCAGGTTTTATTAATCTCAATAGGTTTTTTTCCGAGAAAAAAAACTTCCAAAAACAGGAATAATTCTTTCACTTTTGTTCTGCTGTTTACTTGTATGTTCGGCCTCTCGTTTTACGAAAAGGGTTCATTTCAAGGTAATGTGGAGCGAATTTCTACTGCTACTTACCTCTGAGTAAGGGTCGCTAATGATGCCTTTGTAGATCCACTGTTCAAGGATGTCAAAGTATGGAACACATGCCTATACAAATAGAATAGATTCGTGATGTGACAGTAAACGCAGGAGTACACTGTTACCTAGGATTTTCAGGACTAGAACTCTGTGTCATACTTGAAAGCTGGAAAACAAAGGACGTGCGACTTCTTGATAATACAAATGAAGTCAACTAAATGGTTTTGACAAAGCTCTTTGTTGTGTGAAGAATTGACGAGCTGATGGTTCAAACGGTTAAATCTTCCTCAAAGAGAAACTCTTGAGTTTTGTTCAGCAAAGGCCCAATGCTTGAATCGTCAATACTCAAAAACCTCACATGTCAAATGTTAATTTTCAGTTTAGGTACTTTTTAAGCTTGTTTTTAAACAAGGGGATGATAATTCCACCACAAACGTTTGAGAAGAATTCTGAAGATTAAATGACATTAGCACATAAGCAACGAAAGGATACTTAGAAGAGCAAAAATCGAGCTATTGAGCGGGGAGGTTAAAAAACGCAGATGGAAGATAATTTGTCACGTGTTGAGGCAGGATCGAGAGAGAGAGAGAGAGATTACATCATAGCAATAACCTTGGCACCAGAAGGACGAAGAAAGCGAGGAAGACCAAAGGACACAGAGAGAAGGACAATGGAGCAAGAGAGAGGTGGGGGTCCAGAGCGGTGACAGTAAAGGGTGGAAGAACCATGTGATGGCCCTACGTGCCAATCAGATTAAAGAGATAGGATGACGATGTTTGGTAAAGATTTGGTTAGTGTAGAGGAATGCCCTTCAAGTCTGAATACCATACTCCCATCCTTGAATTATTAAGCTTCTTCCCCCACTCCAAATGAACCCAAACCACAGATAGCCAGAGTATGGAGTTTTCGAGCGAGGTGAATTCTGATACAGCTGCTGGATTAGGATGATATCACCAAAGAAAAATTACTAGAGGGATTTAAGACACGGATTAGGCCTGAGAAGATGAATGGTTTGAAATTAATGATGGTTTGAAAATAATGCCTGGTACGCCTGCAAAACTATAAATTGTATATGCATGCATGAAAAACAATTTATTGGATAAAAAGAGAAACCAAAGAATTTGATCTATTCACTGTATCTATCATTCATTAACATCGTTACTATTACAAGCTAACGTTAGTTCCCATATGCTCTGAAGATGGAAAGTAAAATTCTTCTTAACTTGTTCCATAAAAGTTTGTGCTCTAGTTCTCTGAAAATTCTGCTACAGTACTGACAAGTATGTGTAATACTCACTGCCTGTGTGAGAAACAAACAAAGCTCTTGTGCTTTTGCGTCCCTGAAAAGAACAAGTTTCAACGTTAGTTTGCCTGATTGTACTTGAAAACGTTTCACATGGTGGTCGAAAGCGGTAGGTGGTTGGTTTTGAGTACTAAAAAAATGTTGTTTGCCAAGGAGGTGCCGGGGAAAGAAACTTCGGGAAGAAAAGGGAAATAAGAAAAAATACCCTAAAAAATACCAAGACATGACAACTTTCGACCCTAAAACAACATTGATCGATTTTGAAAAAGGCATAAAGAACATGCTAGTTTTGTTTATGCACCCCTAAAATAAACTTTTTTTCTAAAATAAGCTTGATTGTTCTTCGAAAACCCCTAGTCACTGGTACCAAATTGCCGTACCAATCGAGGTGATAGCCCCCGATATCTTGGTTCGTATGCCTCCCTTATTCAATGCCATCGTCACA
>JAOBAT010075577.1:0-20709 GCA_026413305.1 Hydrozoanthus tunicans | reverse complement strand
CAAGGATTTAGCTTACAACGGGCCAGCCACAGCATAACTGTACTAAAGCTAGACTACATGTCATTGAGTACATTTTTTATAGCACAATTTTACATAATTTATTGACACGTTCTATTGAAGTGCTCATAAAACAAATGTTTTTTAAATTTTTGATTGGCCTTAATGTGTATAATTTTGACTCAATCAAAATTTAAATTGGCCAGAAAAAGAAACAAGAAGTTGTGTCAGTATCTCTATTTCCCATTATTTCAAATAGTTTCTCATCCAAAAATAAACTGCAAGCAAGATGCCACACAAACTTTCCATTCGTTCTCTTTTTCCAACTGTCAGTCATCTTTTCTAAGTCAGCTGAGACTGTGAACAGAGCTTTTTATGTCTCAAATGATGATTTGACAAAAACAAAAACAAAATTTCGTTTTCTTGACCCTATGAAAAGCAATAGCATTGTAAAACGAACTGAGATGTTGTGATGTGGTGCGCACATTAATTGGAGTATGTGATGTGCATATTAAATGGCAAATGCTATGTACATATTAATTGGACTATGTTGTGTGCATATTAATTGGGATACGTGAAGCGCATTTTCATTGGGATATGTGAAGCATATATAAATGAGTGTATGTGATGCGCATGTTAATTGGGAAACGTGGTGCTCATATTAAATGGCAAATGCGAAGCGAATATTAATTGGGATACATGATGCGCACAATAGTTGGGATACGTGAAGCGCATTTTAATTGGGATATGCGATGCGCACATTAATTGGGATATGTGATGCATATATGAATTAGTGTAAGTGATGCCCATTATAACTGGGAAACGTGGTGCTCTATTTAACTGGCAAATACGAAGTGCATATTAATTAGGATATGTGAAGCATATATAAATGAGTGTATGTGATGTGCATGTTAATTGGGAAACGTGGTGCTTATATTAAATGGCAATAACGAAGCGCATATTAATTGGGATACATGATGCGCACATTAATTGGGATACGTGATGTGCATATTAATTGGGATACGTGATGTGCATATTAATTGGGATACGTGATGTGCATATTAATTGGGATACGTGATGCGCATATTAATTGGGATACGCGATGCGCATATTAATTGGGATACATGATGCGCACATTGGGATACGTGATGCGCATATTAATTGGGATACGTGATGCGCACATTAATTGGGATACGTGATGTGCATATTAATTGGGATACGTGATGCGCATATTAATTGGGATACGTGATGCGCATACTAATTGGGATACGTGATGCGCACATTAATTGGGATACGTGATGCGCACATTAATTGGGATACGTGATGCGCATATTAATTGGGATACATGATGCGCACATTAATTGGGATACGTGATACGCATATTAATTGGGATACGTGATGCGCACATTAATTGGGATAAGTGATGCGCATATTAATTTGGATACATGATGCGCATATTAATTGGGATACGTGATGCGCATATTAATTGGGATACGTGGTGCGCACATTAATTGGGATACGTGATGCGCATATTAATTGGGATACGTGAAACGCACATTAATTGGGATACGTGATGCGCACATTAATTGGGATACGTGATGCGCATATTAATTGGGATACGTGATGCGCACATTAAATAGGATACGTGATGCGCACACTAAATAGGATACGTGATGCGCACATTAATTGGGATACGTGATGCGCATATTAATTGGGATCTGCAGTGTGCGCACATTAATTTGGATACGTGATGCGCACATTGGGATACGTGATGCGCACATTAATTGGGATACGTGATGCGCACATTAAATAGGATACGTGATGCGCACATTAATTGGGATACGTGATGCATGTATTAATTAATGTATGTAATCGCATGTTAAATAGGATAAGTGAAGCGCATATTAGTTGGGATATGAGAAGGGCACATTAATTTGGATATGTGATGCGCATTTTAATTGGGAAACGTGATGCACATATTAAATGGGATACGTGGAGAGCACACTAATTGGGACACGTGAAGCACATACTTATTAAAGTTTATGATGCGCATGTTAATTGGGGTACGTGGTTCGCATATTAAATGGTAAATGTGATGCACATATTAATTGGTGTATCTAATGCGCATGTTAATTTGGATACGTGAAGCCCGTATTAACTTGAATATATGATGCGCATGTTAATTGGGATATTTGACGCGCATATCAATTGGAATACGTGGTTAACATCCTTCCGATGGATAGAATATTAGGACTTTTAGCACTTTTAGAAGTGGATCTTGAGGCCGATTTTGGAGTGGCAGTATTTCCGCAACCGCTACAACGATGGTTAGTTGGCAACGAGAATGATGTTTCGCGTTGTTTCCGTCTCCTTGTCCTCCTGTTCCGCATGTCTTCTCTTTTCCGCTCCCGCACTCATCACATGTAGATAGCGTCACGAATCTTGTGCCATTTCGATTCAATCGATTCATCCTGAGCACAGTCTGCCAGTGATGTTTCCAGAATGCTTATGAACTCTTGTGTTCTTTCTGAGTTGGTCGTGTTGCAGGTATTTATGTGAGGGCAACATTTGGACTTGGAATGGCGCAGCTTTCGTGCTGCAAACCTTACCTAAATGTCTACCAGAGAGTGGTCGGTGTCACAGACTGCGCTATGGTAGCTTTTGGTGTGAAGTACACACCCTAATTCTTTGCGTCGAGTGATCTAGTTTGAGCCAGTGTCCAGATCTTGGGTGTTTCCACGAGACCTTGTGAAGTTTTTTGCTTTGAAAGATATTGGTCACGCAAAGCCCGTGGTGGCAACAGAGCTCAAGCAGTCTGGCCATTCTCATTTACCGTTCCCGTTCCATGTGGACCAAGACAAGATGGCCAGGCCTGGTTTTCAGCATTGACTATTGCATTGAAGTTTCCCTAGAGTTACCGACCCTCAGTCCCTTGTACCTTTGATATGGCTTCATCTAAAGCTGCGTAGAAGATGTCCTTTTCCTCTGGTGTTGATTTAAGTGTCGAGGCTTAAACGCTGAAGAGTCTTACAAGGCCTAATGATGTAGAAAAGCCAATAGAAAGAGTTCGTTTGGTTCCTTCTGACGGGAATGGAGGATTTCCACAGGAGTGTGTTAGCAATGTAACAAAAGCATTGTGAAAGAAATCAGGTAAACAGGAAAGTCTAATGGAGTATCTAAAAACTGCTCGGTGTTCTGAAGCATACTAATAGGAGAAAAAGCTTCAAAGGAGTACTCGGGGGTATTTAAAGTTGTGATTGTTGTGGAATAAATATGAAAATCTTCAACAGTATCTTAAGAATATCCAATGTTTTACCTTTAATGATTGTAAAAAGTTGTATAAAAAGTCTTTCTCCTTTAAAATCTAATGACTGCTGATTCTTGCGATCTTGCTCTCACAAAGTTTCTTAGCCCAACAACTTTAGTAGTCTCTAACAATAATGGCTATAAGGTAGTATACAAACACTTACAAAAGGTTCCACGAGTAGGAAACAACCAAAGCAATTTAAAGTATTGCTTCTATCCTTGGATTGTCTCATACATATTTTACTTTGTAAACAAGGCGTCCAATAAAATACACTCTGGGGCCCAAGCTGTAAAAAGTTACCTCCATAACTTTACAATAAAAACATCGATTAAACGGTATCTGTCTGTAGTACAGCATCCTGGGCCAAAGCAATTCAATGGTGGTACTTTCCTTTTTGAGTTTACTACTGCGAGTGATTTAGACTGTTATTTAGCTAACATTTCTCGTTGTCTTGAACTACTTAATCTTGTTAAGAGAAAAATTTGTTGTGACTTCATTACTGTCCACTTGCCACCACTCGGGGTTCATGGGAAAATTCTTGTGTTTAAACCAACAACGATAGAAAAAAAGTGAAGTAACATGGAGCAGAGTTAACAAATCTTCTCCTTTGTTTTACACGTAGATAAAGCTGAGGTAGAGAGCACGCGGTAAATTTTTCCTGTGCTGGCGCAGATGCAGAGTTTGAATCTAGTAATTTCCTGTCCAATCTCACTTTGCAATGTTTCTGGAAGGGTTTTTGATAGCTTGACACCCCCTAAAGCGTCAACGTGAATACTGCTCTCCTGTCCAAAGAACAAAGAAAATATGTCTGAGTAATAAAAAGTCTCTACGGGTCAAACACTTTGACAAGGGTTATCCTTTGATGATTTGGCTAATTGAATAAAAAACTTTTGCATAGCCTACGTGCAGACATCAGTCTCCGCTCGGCCAATATAACAGTTAATAAGAATACTACGTGGCCATGCGTAGTACAAAACGAAATGAAAGAAGAGAAAGAAATTAAGGAGTAACAAGGAAACACATCAAGCCCTAAAATCTGGTTATAATACTTCAAACCGAAGTTTTAACTATCATTCTTTAGCCTTTGGAAATGAGAAGAATTAGTTTATCAAAAGCTAAAAACTAGGAACGGAAAACCTTATATTCCTAAAGTTATTCTTGAACCAGCGACTATTTCTTGGTATTCTATTGAAAGTAATATTTGTTCAACATTTCATAAAATTTTCTGAGACTCCTCAAAAAGCAACCAACTAATACTCTATATGGTCTTCTTCACTTGTCTAACCGGAAGTACGCCCTGTCAGTAACTTTACAACTATGGGAACACTTCCGATGTGGACAGTACTCACCACAGATGACCGGATGTCTATGTCCCCATCCGCACGCATCATCACCTTCTTGCTGTCAACGTACACCCCTTCATTACCACTGACAGTAGCTGAGAGGCTTGCACTGATATTTAGGTCTTGGTCTTCATTACTAACTATCTATCGGGCCAATACGAATACTTTTCAGAAACAGTTTCTTTCCCTAGGCCTACTTCAAAGAGAGGTAGTCTCTCTACCTGCTTCTTTCCTTAATAATAATAACAGTAATAATAATAAAAACAACTTATAACAAGAAATACAGTAAGAATTAAAACACAGACAAGCTTATAAAAAGGAAAACTTATTAAAACAGATTTTGCTTATTTTTCATTCGGTCATTCTGATTATTAGTAACCAGAATACCCACATTTATTTTTAATAACATTTTCTAGCGCGTAGAATAAGCGAGTTCCTTGAGCGTATCAAGGGTCATATTCTTCCATGCAAAACTTAGTCGTTTTTTCAACACTTACATCGTTTGGGGCCTTGTCTTTTTAAGTGATACTCCCGATGTTCTCAATAGGATTGAGATCGGGAGAGTTCGCTTGCCAATCATCTTTGGCTATAAAGTTTGGTAAACCCTTTTGGCTTAATATCTGGGTTGCCTTTACAGTGTGAGCCGGTATTCCACATCCTAGACGAATGTCATTTCTCTCTTTAAGCTAAGCAACTCCCTCTCTATCGGGCTACCAGTCACCTGACACCTTGATTTTTACGGTTTTACTTCTTTCTCAAAGTATAGGTTAATTTGGAATCAGAAGTTAAGATTTGGCCTGTGGGTAGTATGTTTAACTTTGTGAGCCCGCTGGCCCGCAAGCCATCTCACACAATCAACTTTGCTCTCTGCTTTATTTGGAAAGCTAGAGGAGCATCAAACTTCTGCGGGCTCCATGCCATATCGTTTTTTGGATTAGGACAGTGGAGAAAAGGAAGACTTGTGATTGAAAGATTAAGAAGAAGTGAAAGCTGTTTGCCTGGAGCCGCTCCAAGCCTCAGCAGTGTCTAAACACACCTACAAAATCGACCATTATCCTGACAAAGGGAGGATCGAGTTTTCAGTTGAGATTCTCATTGGTTCACTAGCCGTGAAAAGAAACTTTCGAGTTCAGACTACAACCAAAAATAATTTACTCCAAAAACAACAAAGAAACAAAACTGCTTTCCAGATCACTTATGAAAACTTTAGATAGGAATGGAATACTTACACTACTCTGTGTTGTTCCTCTATCAATGACTTCAAATTGTCCCTCGAAACTATTATAATAATGTGCAGCTAACAGCTTGGGAGAATTAGCAGTAATCACTTAATTTGATGGATAGCTTTTTATGATTCACACAATCGAAAGCTCAACTGAGACTTGTCCATAGCAGACTAGGCTACAATAAGGATAACCTAGATAACTATAGAGGGCATGCTGCAGCGCACCCGAGCAGCTCCCGCCAGTCCTTTAGGCAAAAATGGAACACGATTAGATTTTGTCCTGCGCACATGAACGTGTGTTAGAGACGTACTTCTTCAAAGCAAGGGTGATTATAAGTGTTACGCTGCTCCCTCTGCATTCACTCTAGACTTTGGGAGAATAAACCTTGGGAAAGGGGGACACATGAGCTCTCTTCCAAGATAATAGCAATATAATGGACTTCAAAACAGGTTCCAGATATTTGAGGTGATCGGCATGAAAATTTCTGCATGCATGGTCTTTCGTATGCATCTAAAATGGTTTTTGTAGGTAGAGTAGCTGTTTGCTTTGAATGCTGCAAGCAGGTCCATACGCGTCTCTCTGGGATTGCCCCAGCATGGACTTCCTCATCAACCTCAGCCAAGGTAGACTGAGGCTGCGGCTCTGCCCAAATTTTCTGTTGCATGCTTTTTATAAGCTTTACAATCATGTATTCAGTGACCTTGCAGTGGATCGGTTTTAGCTCTGTCCCAGCCAGAACAACAAAACCAGAGTGATCTGTCTTGGTAGGCATAGTGAATGGAAAGCACAATTGTCTGATTCTCACAAGTAGGAGAGTCCACATTGGTAATCAGGCCAGTCAAAAAAACTTAAAATCTGATAATTATCTACAAAAAAATTGATGAGATATGAGTAGTTCATTAACTCAGTCTTACTGTAAGCGGGTTTTGGGGAATTAAAGGGGTACCCTGCAAGGCAGGCATTAATTTTGTTTTTCGTCTGATCATGAACCAAAAACTCTCACTGCATGAGCAAAGGTCCCATGCTGCAGTCAGCCTTCAATGGCATCTTGCCTCCTGCTTTGCAGGCTATGGAAGAGGCGTGTCCCGGGGAAAGGAGCAGAGTAACAGAGATGAACTCGAATAATTGAGACTTGTGAACATTCATCAATTGTGCTTTTCTTCTGAAATTGCAGTTACTCTACCTTTGTTCCTTTTAACAGTACTCTCAAAATTCCTGTCTTTCCTGTGGGTTATATGGTTAGGAATGCTCACAATTAAAGCATCAGACATGTCCAGTTTGAGCTGTAACAAGACATGTTCGATTTTAAGACGAACATTTTGATTACTACATTTAACATCTTACCCGTCGAGTAATGAAACTATCTGCTGAAACTTGGTGTCCACTGATATGCTCTGGAAGAAACAGCACCTTTGTTCCATTAAACTGAAGAACAGTCTTCATGGCATATGGATCAACAAACTTGAAGCCTTTCTTCCCTCTTATCAATGTGTCACCAGTGCCAACATGTACTGAAACATGTTGTTAAACAATGGAGAAACTATCTTAGAATGTGCTGTACAGTGTACTTTGTAAGGTACAAACTATATCAACTAAAGAACAATCTTGTATCTAAGAAACTGCATTAATTGGCTGGCTGTAGAAAGTTTTATAAATGTGCTGTTGAAATTACATTAATCAATGTGTACTGTACAAAATATATTATAAGCTGTAGAAACTATATCATGTGCTAAGGAAACTACTTTATTGGATGTAGAAACTAATGTAACATTGTTAACTTAGGTAACTGAATGAGGCCGAGTCAAATTTAAAAAGAGATCAAGGTTCTTCTAGCCTAAATTGAATTAAATTTTTAAGGTTAGAAAACACAGCTTGCAATCTGAAAGGGATTCTCCTAAGAATTCGGCAATGATTTCGCCTATAGATACATTTGTTAGTTCTTGAGCTTATTCATGATGGCTCATTTGGAATGGTGTTTCTTCCAGTTTTTTCATTGATTTTTTTCCAGCTTTAAGTAGTATCCCCTTGTTGAGGACAAAAAACATTGCCATATTAGGCTGTTCTTTAATGGCATGTCAGGATCTTTAGTACCATTTTGTTACACAGACAGCTTGTGACAGGTCCTTCCCCATAGGCCGTGGAAGCAAAAAATAATTTTTTTTGGGGGGGGGGCATAGGGGAAATTAAATTAGTTGGCTATAAAACCTGAAATTCCTATTCTAAAGTTGCTGCTGTTAGCAAGGAAATTAGCCCCTTCCCAACCAAATTATCATTTGGAGGGGTGTGCCCCCTTGGCCCCCCAGTTCTGCCACCCATGTTCCCCTTTGACCTTGTGGTATGTTAAATGTAAATGCCAGCACTCAAGCTCTGGGACTTTTGGTTTCATTAATATTGTCATGTTCTGTTTATCATCATTACAAAAGATTATTGTTTGGGGTGATGCACAATGTTAACAGCGGATTTTGTTTTTCAACTTCAGTCATCATGTAAAACATTAGAATTTTACACTTTAAACAATTAACAGAGAAATAAATTAGAACTTACATTGTGAACTGATGTTGTATGGACCACCATGAAATATAACCTAAAGGGTTTGAAAAAATTAAAATTCATCTAGCTAGTATGCATATTAATAAAAAACAACATACAGTAAGCTATCAGTCTATAAACTACTGAGACACAGGCAAGTTAGTACAAATTTATGGTCTTAGATCAACTGTAAAGTTGATAGTTGGAAATATTCACACTGGAAGTTGTTAGGGTGTGTAACTTTCAAGCATTTTAAGATAATAACAGATCTAGAAACTTAACAAAAGCAATTAAACCATACAGTTTGCTCTGATGAAGGACTAACAGGAAAAACTTCTGCACCCTAAAACATCTGAGACTGGGGACAAAGGCTTTCAACTTATAGCAACCTACTAATTTAACTTAGAGCTAATCTATTAACCTACTTAAAGTTATTACCTAGCTGACATAATTGGAAAAAATTTCTTATAGTTTGTAATAATTTGTAGTGAACAACTGTATTTCTTTGTTACTTCATGCTATGCCTGATTATTTACAATAAAAATCTTGGAGTGACAGTTAAACATATTTATACTTATTTTTCAATTTGTATTGAGTCACTACACTTTTAAATATTTTAATGGTTGTAGTCTTTTCGTAAGATGCTGACACAGTATATCTGATCCCAAGATTCTATTTTAAAAACTTTTAAAAAGGTGTTTGACATGATTTATCTCCCTCAATGAATAGCCCCTGAATAGCTTTAGGAAACCTGCTACCTGGCCATGGTTAGTTAATAGTAACTACTCCACCTTCACTCAGGGTCAAAAACAACTGAGTAGGAGGTGATGCGTTTGCTCTAACAGCTGCAAGTGGTTAAGAACTTTGCATCTTCTCTCATAAGAAAACTGAACCACAAGCCAGAGGTGGCAAACCTCAACTAAGTCAAAAAATACTATACAGAATATACAAACAAATACACAAAATACTTAATGAACCTTTTCATTTGTAGTCTCTAAAGCCAAACTGTCATCTCCTCTATAGTTTCCTATTGTTCCAGTAGCAATGTGCATATATTGCAGATCTGAATCTGACATCCACCTCAACATTCCACTCTTGAAAAAAGATAAGGGTGCCATTCCATCCTTACTGATTTGTAGTACACTCAGCATAATTGCCAAAATCTACAATGACAACAAAAGTTGCAATAATATACTCTGCTAATTAATAGTTCAAGACAAAAATGTGCAGCTAACACTAAAATTATGGTTCCTTTTCAAAACACAATTCATTTTGTGTTAGTTAAGCAAAGCAAAAAAGAAAATCAAAATTATTTTGCTACCTATAGTTCACTAGTCCCACAGTATGCACAGTGCAGTCACAAGCTAGCTTCTCTGAAATTTTCTTGTTTATTGGACAACAAATTTAACTTTTTCCTTTGTCTTATACTCATGTTAGTGCTTAATTCACTACTTTTTTAATTTTGCAAAGTTGCTATTGGCTGAAACACTTCTTCTATCTTTTTTGAACTCTCAACATTTTGTCTTGCTGGTACATATATAATGAAACAAATACTCAGTTTCAACTTTGATAATAAAAAAGTCTTAAAAAAAATATCTCAGTGTTAGGTATGTTCAACAGTTTGTAAATATTGTGCTATATCAATATTTGACTTTTTTATCCACTTCAACAATGATAGATTGATTAAGTGTTAATTAAAACAGTTATCAAATTTCTGGTTGTTTTCAAAACTATTAATTATATATATATATAAGTACTGTACATCTGAAATATGACTTTCTCTGTCTTGATTTGTACACAACACAGTACTCTCAGGTAAACAAATAAATGTCCTAGAATGCTTATTAATTTTTTATCTTTTTCTCTATCCGCTGGGGCTAATCAGGACCCACCATTTATTATTTTTCAAGTTATGATACTATCATCAAAAGGTCAAAACTTCAAGACCTAAATTTCATACATCCTTGTTAAGTTTGTTATTCATCTTCCCTGTTTTCTGCTTCAATTATAGCACAGGCAACGTTAACAAGAATCTAGAGTTTAAGAGTTCAACAAGTTTATCCATATCTTTGCTGGTTTTTGAACAGCATTGCATTGTTTTAAACTTTTCAAACATTTCTAATCCCCTGTTGGATGCCCCATTTGTCAGATTTTTAAGAAATTTCTTGTAGTTGCTCCCCATTTGTTTAGACCCTACCACCCTCCCCCATTTATTTGGCACCTGAGAGGACACAAATATAGCACTTACAACAAGATTGATGATACAGACGATGCCAAGAAAGAAAATGATGCTGTAAAAAATATAGCGCTTCCTTCCACGGATCCCCGTGCGATGGAGATATCTTTCCCGCACATCAACACGACCTGTTTGGAAGTTGCTCTCATGCTCTTCATTGACTTTCTTCTTGTTGATGAGTTTTTCTCTCATGGAGGCTCTGCTTGTATTCCCATTCTCTCTTCTCTGTAGAAAGAACTCATCCAATCATTAAGTTTGAAGGAACAAAATATTTTCTTAAGTGTTTGTAAATGGGCCAAATTAATTTATCCAGTTTTTTTTTACTTTTTGGACAAAAATAATTTTAGCTGCAAGAAGTTGACCAGTCCTTCAGTTAAAGCTAAAAATAGAAACAATTCTTGCATGTATTTTGCAAGTTTCAATGCTTTACATTCAATATTGATGGGGGACTTCAAGACAGATTGACTGCACTATGCATGGACACTATACAGTTGGCCCGCTGTTATGCAGAGTATAATTACTGCAGTTCTTGAGGTAAAATGCTTAAGGTAAAATGCTGCCTATCACCACTAGATAATGTGATGTGTGAGTTCTTTAAAGGCTCTGGCTAGAAACAAATGACCTTAAAACCTCTGCACAAATGTTCAACTTCAGCAAATTAAAGTAGACTTGATCGAGCTTAATCAGCCAAGCTCACATAAACATGCTCACACATGTCACAACATTATCAAACCTAAACTGCAACTTCTACACAGAGAACAAAAAGAAAAGGCTATTATGCTTCAACTAATAGTATCTCTAATTCTATATATATAAGAAAACCATAAATAATTATTCTACCTACTTTACTATAATTATTAAGAAAACTGAGAACTTCTTAATTTGAAACTCACTGCCCACTTAGTACTTGACGCATGACCATTTTTTAAACCAAAAACCAATACAAACTTCAATCACCCTTCCTAAAGTGCCTGCCTTATATATTAAATCTATAGTCAATAATTGAACTAAATCAGTGGACATATAGCACTTCTTGTATACTATGATCAATTCCAATAATTTTATTGAAAATACCCTCTTCACTGATTTAAGCCAACTAAACTAGACCTCAACAAAAAATAGCAAATAAAAGGGTAATAAAGATAGCTCTAATAAATTATTATTAAATGATAACTGATCTATCAAAATAACATTCCTCTTCAAGGAAGATTGTTATTTTCTTTCTAAAATTGCTAAATAAACAATCATGTAAAAGTTTTCAAATTATTTCTTCAGTTACAAAGCCACATAATCAAAGTAACTCAGAGCAACAGCAACTTAGTGTTTTGAAAACAACAACTTCTGAGTCACAGTTGACACACACACCCAGCAAGTGTGGTACATGGATGCAAGGAAACTACTACATGTGTAAGAGATAGATATGAACATCTATAATAAAAAAATGCCTTTTATTTCAAAAACTACATTTTTTTTCTGCTGCAACTATAATAATACACCCGCATATATAAATTACCATGATGATGTTATTGCAATTACTAAGGAGAGAACAAATTGTACTCTTTATTGAATATGGAGCCTTTAGAGGGTCTCTTTAGCCATACCAGCTAACCTTAGTTAACATATGGTAAAAGGTGGCCTTGTGAGTTGCTCCTAAGATCAAGATCCCTTCACCTTAAAAACTAAGAGAAAATAAACTGAACTAATACATTATAGGTTAACAGAACACTCTGTTGATAAGCATAGACTCCTCAAATGCGTATGGTAGCTCTAAGATGTATTGAATTAATCCTTTTATTCCTTTTTTTAAATTTAAAGATTTTACATAATGTGTTCCGTTTCACTTGAGGTCGCATCGAACCGAGAACACCATTGCTCTCGAGACAACACATAAAACTCGTATTAATTGTCCATGTTCATATCGTACGTGCCATTGCTACATCTACGATCAAAGTGAAGAGTGACGGACAATTTCTCTAATTCGCAAAGTTTACAAAAATTTATACTAGAGTAACACAATAGTTTTATGACAGAATTGACAACAGTTTTGCCGATCGTGAGTGTAGTCATATCTCAAGCAAAATAACTGTAGTTGATGTGAACTAATTATTGTTTTTACCGAGTGAACAAACTTACGTGTAGGTACTCTCTGTCTGACATTGTGCCGTTGATGAGGCTACCTTCTCGCGATATTGACTTTCCCCAAGTAAACACTAAAAACAAGAGATGCATCAAAAGTGGAACCGAGGCTGCACTCAGTTAACCGCCGAAGGAAGCCGAAGGCGTTGAAACTCAGTCGAACACTGTTCGTTGTTGGTGATAATGCCGCGAATCAGTATTTTACCAGCCCTAGCCTATTACTTGATCGGGTATTGTGGGATATTATAAGGAACGGGCTAAAATGGAGAATTTGGAGATGAGTCCGAATAGTCGGTCCAACTGATCTGAGTGACTATTATCTTTGTCTACCAGCGAAAAATTGTTTGTTAAATGACATTACAGTCAGATATATTGATCCAATTCGCGGAAAACGTGAACAAGCTAAACACGATATAGAATCGCACAAGACAACCGTTTTCACAAAAAAAAAAAAGTTTTATACCCGGACCGGGGGCCGGGGGAGTACTCCAACAAATAGGCTATACGGGTACCACGGTGCCGCTTTCAGGGTGCAGTGTTATTCTCATTACTCTCAGATCACCCAGTCTAGAACACGGTATATAATATTTAGCATTTTTGTCTAGAACACGTTATAAAATTTTGCTACGTTTACAAACTATTCAGTACAGGCCTAAGGTGCATTCCCGTATGAGAATTAGTCATCTGATTATGCGCGTGAATTTGTACCGTAGATCATGGGTAACTGTTTGTATTAAAATTCATTTAATATTTGGCGCTGTTCCTATATTCATTTCATGGAATACGCAGGCAGGAAGACTATTCTTTGTCAATTTTTTTTATTGTAAATGTAAGCTGATCATGGCTTAAAGTTTAAAAGAGTCATAACTTCGTAATTATATTACTAATAAAATGACTGTGTAAATAAAACAAGTCTTTGTAGAATGTCAATAACTATACTGCGGTCAGTTCTCAGTCAATGACAATATAGCCAATCTTGTTAGTTGAACAGAGCTAAAAAAAATTTTCCTCCAGAATTTGGATGAAGTATTGGGGGTTTGCATCTTGAAAGCTTCCGGGATTGGGGTTTCTAGTTTTTCCACGGGTTATACTCTGAGGAAAAATGAAAGATAGCGACGTTTCGGACTTGAGTTCTCTTTCTCCGGAGGACTGCAGTCCGAACCATTTTTCCGACTTGTACCGAACTGTTATTTGGATAAACTTCATTCCAGCGTACTCGAAGCGTACGTCTTGCGGCGTTTGGGACACGCTGTCTTCGGTGCCGTAAAGGCAATAAAAGGTATTATGATTATTTGGAAACCTGGCTTCAAGGTGCAAATAAGACTTAAAATGTGTTATTTAATGAATTAGACTCTTCATTACGATAATTAGTTAATGTGGAATTTTTCTCTTTGTTTAATAGCGAAGGGGAAACATGTACGTTCTTGAAAGACCTCTTGTTGTTAGTGTTGTATACTGGATAAAAAGAATATTAACTAGTTTCAGGACTTTCAATAATAACGGGTTTAATCAACCACCTCGTTAGTAAATATAGACTACCATTTTTCTCTTTTGGAAATTTTTCGACGGTCGGGACGTTTCCTGCCTTTTGCTCTCCCGCAAGGCTTCTAGCCTGCTGGGAGACTACGACTGGGCTTCCTGTGGTTAGTTTGATTACGAGCACTATAAACTTAGCTTACACAACGTGTAACAGTGTGCTTAGTCAGGCGCTAGCTCCACGTCAAGATGGCCGAAGAAGTAGAGATGGAGATAACGCATGAACAATCTCAGCAAAAAAAAGTTCAAAGTGTTTCAGGCATTAAGAATTTTTTTGCAGGAGGTTTTGGTGGAGTATGTTGTATTGCCACAGGACATCCGCTCGATACCATCAAGGTTGGTGCAAGTATACACTTCTAGTTTTTCCTACATTTGACATTTTTAACACCTCACCGACTGGTTTGTTTTTGGGGTGTCACGAAAACTAAGACTTCATTTATTTTAGTCGGGACAGCGCTTAAAGAACGCCTTTCTTTCATTTTGCGCGCATCGAATAATCCCCGATTACTGTATTGTATAATCTTATCTAGTTACCGTTCAAGCACGTACAGGTCCCGGTTGTTCAATTGCCGGTTTTTATAATTACTAGACTAAGAGAAAATTCAAACAATTGTATCTTTAAAATAAAAGACCTGTTTGTTTTGCTTACAAACGCTGCTCAAAATTTCAGTTGATACAAACAATTAGCCACAAATTTCCAAGCGAAGCCAGTAACTGGATCGTCAGAGATCGATCTGAATACGGTACGGATTAGGATTTTAGAGAACTTGACCCTGGGTTAAGTCTGGTTTCATTATAACCGTAAGTGCCCTAGGGCGAGCGGGCCGGCATTAAGTCCCCTCGTTTTGTGCAGAATGTGTTATGCAGTAAAAAAAGGTGCAAGTGTAATAGAACACTCGCCAAAGGACTTTTGTCTTAACTTCTAACAGTACGCACATTTGCAAAGACACGGGACTGCAAGCAGTCCAATAGCTTGGCGTTTTTTTTACCAGGCTCTTGGTTTCAGGGTTCGTAAGGGCCCTGGAAATCCTGGAAAACCCTGGAAAAGCCCTGGAAGTTTTTCATTAAGCCCTGGAAAATTTCATAGAATCTTCTTGAAAAAAATAGATTTCCCAAATTCATTTCAAGTAACAACTAAGACTTACAAACTTAATTTTTGCAAGTTGTTGTTACATTAAGTCCAATGAATACAAATTTTCCTAGCATTAATTACTAAAATGTTGTTTAAACAGGTGGTTTTGAATGCTCATATTTTAATTCTGGGCTTAAAAAGTCCTGGAAAAGCCCTGGAAAAAATTAAAATATAGCCCTGGAAAACCCTGGATTTTTTAAGTTCTGAAGGTGTACGAACCCTATGATTTAACACAGGATTTCTAGCATTTCTTTTTTCTATACTGGACTGACAATTTTAACCCTTAAAAAATTATGACAGTCATACTTGCCAACCCAATATAGGAGTACACCCCCCCCCCCTACTCTCCAGGTTTTATACTGTGTTCGAAGAGCTGAGAGGAGACAGAGAATACTTCTTCAACTTGCGAGAAACTTCCTTCCAAGCATTTTTTCTTGAGTAGAGCTCTAAATTGTGTACAAGATTCATCATGTGTACATCGATACTGTGTTAAGCAACTCATATGTGCTTTATTTACTAAAAAGATATTTCAAGTTTTCTCTTGCATCATCTGTTTCAAAACACAAAATCTTAACAAAAAGATGACACTCATAAGGGCAGATACAGTTCCAATTTTTTTTTTTTTTTTTGTTGGTCAAGTCTGTCCATGGAACATTTTTAGAATGCCCTTGGTCACCAAAGCTGAATGTTTTCGTGAATTTTTTTTTTCTTATCAGATCTTGTATTACCTACCCAAAAGCAGTTTAATTTTTCTTTGGTTTGAGGACATTGTGTTGCAGATCACCCTAGGTACCCAGGGTTCTCAAAATGACCTGGAGGAGAAGGTCAAAGCTTCAGTATAAGCGACTGGATTCCAAATGAGCAAGACTGGCTGTAACCCTGTTATACTAAGGGCTCCTGAGGCAGATGGTGCCTTATAAACCTTACGATGCATTGCCCCCAAAGTCACCAAATGCAACAAACAGTGCTATTATTTGTGTTTCATTTCATAAACTATAACTGACTTCTTCAACAACACCATGATATTTCTTGTTTAACGTGTAGAAGCAAAGGCTCTTGGGTAAAGATTAATTTTCTTCTGTGCTAGTTGGAAGTAATTTTGCAACTTTTAGAGGTGTCTTAATGAACAAAAGAGGCAGCTCATTCAGCCGCCAGCCAGCTAGTTTTGAGAAGCCTAGGTACCATAGATCACAGCGCAGACCTTTGTATAAGATGCTCCCGCACAGGACTCATAGAGCAAACCTTTAAGATGTGCTTTGTGCTAATCTTATTAAGATATTATTTTGAGCCTTATCTTGCCCCAAACCTTGAGTTTCTGCCCTCTAATTCCATGTTAGGTTTTTCATATAGGGCTTATCCTCAACCATTAGAAATGTAAGTAGCATGGCAAAGTAAGCACTACAAATTAGTTTAGTGCCCCCACAACAGTGTTCTACATTTAAGGAGCTGTCAATGGTAGCAATAGTATAGTAGCTACTGATGTTTATTATTACAACTTCTTACCAGTAATTGTAGAGCACTGTTGTGGATTCTGATAAAACACAATGAGGACTCATTTTTTACTAGTTAAAATTGCTTGTAAACCAGTTCTTAGGCTGAAACAGATTCCTGGTTCTAAAAATGTACTATATATTTGAAAATTTTGCCCAAACTAGATAACTAGACAAACTCTAAGGCTTTTTAAACACTGACACAGGTATGTTGCTGATTGCTCCTCTGCATCTTTCTAAATTGTTTTTAAAAAATACCTCTCCAATGTTTGGGAGTTCTGTCGGTTTTCTTCTCACACGCCATTCCCATAAGGCCTGATCTTCCCTCGGTTTAGCCTTTACTGTCACAATCTGTTCTAAAATGACTAATTGTATATTGAAAATTATTATATACTAATATATCTGCAAATTTTTGTATTACATTATACTGTATTAATACAAACCTCATAAATTATATAATCTCAAAGAAAATCTCTATCTTCAGGTTAGACTCCAGACAATGCCAAAGCCCAAGCCTGGAGAGAAACCTCTATTCACTGGAACTTTGGATTGTGCTCTCAAGACTGTGAGAAATGAGGTACAGTTATAGTACAGTGTAACCCAAACACCACTACATTGTACCGTTACATATTTTTTTCATTTCTTGTACAAGTTTCAATGTAAATACACAGTGTTTTCATTAGTGTTTGAGTTTGTACCAGATGCAGTGGTAGGCATTAGGCAATTTTGATCAGTGTTAGTTTTCATTTGTTTGTTTTTTAGTTGATTCCAAAATGGACTCTGATTAGAAGTAGTGTGTGAATCCCATAAAACATCCCAAGAGAGCTGTTCTTTAGAGATTGTCCATTTATCAGATCCAAAGGCTCAATCAGTATTGCTATCAAAGTCCTAACCATTACAGTACAATCAACAATTTTCACACATAAAAAAAATGATTATTTTTGTGGTTGAACTACCAGACATTAAAATGTCAAACAACCAGACATTGTGTCTGGTGTCCGGCCAGAAACAAAACCCATGCATAACATACATACAGGTATATATAATAAGTATTGTTGGTTCCTATACATAGTGTTGAACGAAACAAATGTGTACAATATTTCAGGGTTTCTTTGGACTGTACAAGGGCATGGCAGCTCCTATTGTTGGAGTCACTCCGATATTTGCTATTTGCTTTTGGGGTTTTAATTTTGGTAAAAAACTGCAGATGAAAGATCCCCGTGACAAGCCAACGTAAGTAAGCTGCCACTCTTGTGGTGTGAGCTCTTGTGTATGACTTGAGTTATGAAATGGATACAGAAAAAGTATTTTTAAAATTCTATATAATATTTTATTGTATTTGAAGTAATCAGCTTAATGTTGTTAGTAGTGAAATGAACAAAAAAAAGGCTTGTACCAAGTAAATGGTAAAATATTAAATATAAAGTTATCTAAGTCCCAAGCTGTTGGGAGTTGATTATTTTTTCTAAACTTGAGAATGAAGAAGTTTTTCAAATTCATTCTAATAAGACAAGTAATCAGAACCAAACTGAACTTGCATATTTTCCCTTCTTTTTAAGGTTGCAGTAATGGCAGGATTTTTAAAAAAAAAGTAATTTGGATTTGTAAAAGTTTCAAGCAGAACTGTTTTTCATCATGTAGTACATGTTCCAAACTATTTAGGAGCCAATGAGTCTTTAGTTTGATGGGTTGTGGACCATGTTTTAAAACAGGGTTTGTACGGGCCCTGGAAATCCTGGAAAACCCTCTAAAATTTTTGAAGCCCTGGAAATCCTTGGAATCCCTTGGAAAAACCCTGGAAATTTTCTATTTAGCCCTGGAAATTTTCATAGAATTTCATTGAAAAAATGAAACTTGCTAAATGATCCATTTTTTTTCAAGTAAAAATTATGATTTTAGACTTAACTTTGTATGTCGTTATTACATTAAGTTCAATAAATACGAAATTTCACAACACCAACTACTATTTAAAAAACATCATTTTTGAAAACAGTTTATTTTGTCTTCATTCTGAGTTTAAAGAGCCCTAGAAAAGCCCTGGAGAAATGAAAAAAACAGCCCTGGAAAACCCTGGATTTTTGAAATTCTGAAGGTGTACAAACTCTTGTTTATATTATGTTGTAGGTATTTGCAAATTTGGAATGCGGGCATGTTTGCTGGTGTCTGTACAACTGGGATTATGGCCCCTGGAGAGCGAGTCAAGTGCCTTCTTCAGGTTAGCTAAATATGTTTTCTTAATTTTAAAATTTGTTAGAACTTTATAGTAATATGTTAACATTCTATCCATAATTATAAGCAGCTTTTCAGTGATAACAGAAACAAAAAAATTGATTTGAAATAAGACAAGCAATCAAAACCAGTTTACAAAACAGTTTGCTCCAGAATACAGAAGAGATAAGAAAATAAAAAAATTATTTTTGTGTTTGCAAATACATTATACTCATTTGGAAAAAAATCAAAGTTCATAGATCATTATTTAAAATAATATGTATTAATAGGTACATAAATTAAGGATTGTGAATAATGTGTTGGAGTATAATTATTGTAAAGCAATGGAACCTAAGGTACACCCCAGGTACACGACTACAGTACTGTGAATTGTCTTTAAACAGGAATAGACTGAGGATCCATTGAGTATTAAGGCATGTCATTTGTTTTAATTTGCCACACTATTTCCTACATAATTCATGTTCTTTTAAAATACCCTGGAATTGCCATTCAACTGGGAATAAAGAAGCAATCCTGAATAGCAGAAAATGTAGTGGTTTAATGTCAGACCTCTCAGCAATCGGGCTGATTCTTAGGATGATTTCAAAGCATTCACAATATTTATATTAGGTGATTCTATGAGGTGGTTATGCATCATATATTTACATGTAATCTGGAGACCAAGGATTGGATCCAGCTTTGGTAGAATGTTATTTTTACTCAATTTCTTTGTTGCATGCATGGTTTGTTCCTCCAAGTAGTAACTCAACTCTAAATACTAAATAATGAAACTATTTAAAGAATTAAATATATATATGTTCATATAGATGTATATAAGATATATATAAAGTGGGTGAAAATTCCCAAGCTACACCTGAAGGGAGGGGGGAATGCAAGGTGTGCACTAGCATCTCCCAAAAAAGCTGCGAAAGTATACTTTTTTGTTATTAACCAAGAAATAATCTTTAAAAAAGCAACATCCTCAACATGCATCTAACTAAAGACACTAAAGAGTGATTTAAGAAAGTGCAAGGTTAAAGAACATGTATAGTGTAGTTCTGTTCTGATTCACTGTTCGTGTGAAATTAAGCAAGCAAATACAATATGTAAATATCTGTTCTCCAAAACTTTAAAGAAGTAACTGCATGGGCCAAAAAATATTGATTTTGCGGTTGAAAAGATTGAGTACCATACTTATTCTAATTTAAGCGCTGTTTAAAAATAATTTCATTTTTGGCCGGCGCCTTAATGGGAATTTAAAAAATTTTATTTCTTCTGCATGGCGCTTAAATTGGGGGGGCGCTTAATAATTAGAATCAAATTTGAACTTTGGTCTTCACTTAATTCATGCTATCAAGCAATTGAAACATTGAAACAGCAGCGTCACAAGTGGTTTTCAATTTGTTTAGTTTATCTATTACGGTACGTGATATTGTTCCGACATGAGCTTTCATCTTGGTGGTGTGCTGGGATGGCTGCAAATTTGATGACTCAAATTTCTTTTAGATTACCTGTAAACCAAATGGTCTTGGAAATTTTAAATGTAGATGTTACAGTATCTGTAAAAAA